>ML805847.1:16919-105241 GCA_009831015.1 Picea engelmannii
TATATATATATATATATATATATATATATATATATAGCAATTACACACATATGAAAAGAAAAAAAAATTAAATTATGTGACAACATTTTCTATGTTGTTTAGATGAGAAAACATCGACGATATTTTTTTTATGCACCATATTTTTCAAATTACAAAAAACAAAATTAAAAAAAGTATGGCTTTATCGGTGCTCCTTAGACATAAATACACCGATATGTTTCTGTCGAAATGGCGCACCGGAAAATCAAAAAACATTTTTTAAAAAAACGTCAAATCGGAAACAGTTTAAAAAAATAAAAATAAAAAAGTTAGAGGGTCGACTACGTTTGGGATCCGATGCAATAAGTGGTCCCTTTGCATCACATGCCAAACACTTATATATAGAACAACAAACTCATTAGATCTAAACTACCTAAAATGAAAATCCCTAATTCTGAAGTGATAGAGGGAGTTAAACCCTAGGGTGCAATTTTGCATTCACGTAAGAAAAAAAAACAAGGGTTTAAAGTAAGTATGATTTTTTTTAATTTTTTTTCCTGAATTTTAATTAAAATCCAAATAGGATGATAGAGGGAGTTAAACCCTAGGGTGAAATTTTGCATTCACGTAAGAAAAAAAAACAAGGGTTTAAGGTAAGTATGATTTTTTTTTTTTTTTTTTTCTTAAATTTTAATTAAAATCCAAATAGGAATACAGTTTGTAAAAAAATTTATTATCAAAATCAACAATAAAATTTAAAATTTTTACTATGTAGGGTTTTCAGTGAATCAATATACCCTTCAAATCCTGATTTTCTGAATATTTTTGTTGTTACAAAGTATTATTTTGCTCCACGGTGCTCCCCAGTATGTCTCTCTGCCAAATCTATCTCTTGTAAATTTTCGAAAAATAATGAAAATATTGAATACCTTCATAATATTAAAAAAACTTTATGAAAAGGGTTTAGAATGAATCACCATACCCTTCAAATTCACATTATGAATAATAATGTGGTTCCAAAGTATTTTACTCCTCTACAATGTTCCTCTGTATCTGTCTCTTGCAAGTCTCTCCCCTGCAAAATTTTGCAAAATAATGAAAAAGTGAATAATTTTTTAGTATTTAAATGACTTTATGAAATTCGATTCCCACTCGTTTTTTAATTGTTTAAAAAATATCACGTTTTTTTTTAACTTTTTCGACACGATGGTGCATTTATGTAAGACGCATCGATGCAACTATATTACATTACGCGTCAGTGCATCCATATTAATTGATGCACCGATGACATATAATTATTTTTTATTAACAAAATCTTGAAACAAAGTGTGGTTAATTTTTCAACGCACTGATGCTTATTATTAATATGCGCGTCAATGTGTTTGTGGTTTATAAGCGCATCATGATGCTTTTAAAGTTATTTGAACTTTTATTTGCACACAAAATAGTATATTTATCTCAAATTATATTTTAGGATGAATTCACATGAATTACAATACTTCAGTATACATTTTACGTTTTATGTCACCTTATTCTTAAAAAATGGTTTCAAAACTATATTCAAACTCAGATTGTGGTATGGTCCTCAAAATTTATTTTAGATATGTACAGGAAAATTTGTTGCTAATTTTGTTGAAATGAAGGGAGAAAACCTTATTATATGATCAAATGGGCAATTCTTCAAATTCCAACCCATTTCACATTGCTCAAATTCCATCACGGAGTTCCCCCTTTCCATCTCCAGTAAGCTTAACTTATTTTATTTATGTTTCGATTATCTCATTGAATTTGTTGTTATCCATGTCAATCTAAATAAAAATGTATCCAAATTTGCAGGATCTTGATTCAAAATCGAGTTCAGATATAGAAAATATTTCAGTATCGGTTCAAAAATGTCAGAAGGTCTTATCAAGCGCAACATAGCACAAGCCATTGGTAGATGAAAATGGACAACTGCTTTACCCTGCCAATTGTGACATTCCATCTTCCAGCTGCAATCCTAGGTCATCGATGGTAATAATTGTTTGGTATAATGTAATTTGAACAAACAAATTATTGCATTGTGCTTACTAATAGCATCGATGTACTAATGTTCAATATTTTTTAAATTAGGATTCTTCTGATGATGAGTGACCTACCTATCATCTTTCGTTGCACCCCACAACAATGTCAACCCGAGAGAAGGTTGCAATGAGAGCACAACTCGAAGAGGAATCGTACCAAAAGTGGTTGAATCAACCAACTATTCAATTCCATGGTGGCATCAAGAGATAGTTGAGATTGTTTGTATGTTTGAGAAGGAACTACCACCAAGTTTCATGGACTTGCGGGTTCATATTCTAATTCACCTAGTAGACGAGGTTGAATTAGTCAGGGTAGTCTCCTATCGTTGGATTTTTTTTTAGAGAGGTACATGAAGACATTGAAAGGATTTGCTCATCAAAGGAAAAAACTTGAGTGGTCTATGACAGAGGGATACATATCATATGAGTCTTTCTATTATGCCAATGAGTACATCAAGTAGATCAAAAACACACCAGGTGCAGTGATTTGGGATGACGAAAGGGATGAAGACAAAAGATAAGGGGAGCTTCTCCAAATGAATGGAAAAATGCTCTTGATAAATAGTAAGTGACTTATCGTTTGTCAAATTTCTACATAGTAACTATTCACACTGAACTTCATAATGTATATTTTCATGATCTCATATGTACTATATGTTGATTTGATTTCATGAATACATCAACGAATTCAGAAATTGATTCCATTAATAAATTCATTCTTTACAATTTGGAGGCAACACAGTCATGGGTCACATTGTATGAACATAAGAGGAGGAAATAGGAAAGTGACAGGAAAGAATTCATATGTTTGAATGGTAGAAGAATGCCTTATCTTGATCATTTAAAAGAAAATATGCCAATAATATGTCCCAATGGTTGGGTTGTTGACCAAGTCAGAGAGAAATATGGTGCATCCGGTCGTTACCCTCGTGAAGAAGAGGATGCACTAAACATAGGGATTGGTTGCAAGAACTCGGTAATAATATTTTTGTGTACATCATTTTTAACTTCATAATGCACATTTTAATTGTAAGTACGTCTATATTATTTTATATTTTAATGGTCAGGTTATTAGACACATATCAACACTATGATTTGTTCACTTTTTTATAGGCACATTTGTTCCCATATATGTGGGCATATGGACATCATTTTCACACAGAGGATGTCGATGATGGACACATGACACAAAACTGTGGAGTGGAAGTCGAGTTCGACTAATCTAGTTGTGCTAGCCACCATGATCAAAACACCATACAGAGGAAGTTAGGTTACGTCACAAAGATACAAGAGATCATTTGCGTGGGCTTATCTTCTTTCCAATGTGTTATTTTTAGGTGCAAGTGGAGGGAAACCTTTGATCGGAATAATGTAAAGGAAGATCGTGATAGTGGGATGATATGTATCAACTCTAAAAATATGTGGGATGAAGCTAAGGAGCCTTATGTTTTCCCAAAAAACTGCAACCAAGTGATGTTTTACCCAGATGTGTTGGATAGAGATTGGTGGTTTGTATTAAGACACGACCCCAGATCAAAACATATTTTTGAGAAAAACAATGTTATCATGCCAAGCGAGGAAGACAATGAGGGTGATGACAACAAAAAGTGATGTGTACATGTTTTATTTCATATTTAATATTGTTGTTGTATATTTTTGTTATATTCTTTATTTCGCTAATTATATTGTTTTTTATTCATCTTCTGACAGAGGAAATGTTAAGTTAATTATAACAAATCTTTGAACAATTTTAGTTGGTTAATAGTCAGTTTGATGCATAATGTGTTTGTCTTTCAAATTATTTGTGATTGCATGGAACGACTATTATTTGAAAATATTTATATGTCGTTGCATATATTTAAAAATGTTTCATCTTCTTTAAGTATTTCCAATTGTGAAATCCTGAAAAATGTTAAGTGTCCAGTTGAACTTTTAATGGGATATGAAATTATGTTTTTTATGTTGATATAATTAGATGTAATGATATGGTTGATATGCATGTTTAATAGTACAACATTTTTTAGGATATGTTAACATGATGATTCAAAAACTGAGTTTATGTTCATTTATTTTGTAGATTTAAAAGTAAGATTAACAAAAAAAATGTCGCTTATAATTTAAAAAAAAAAATTATAACATGATTTTGTGATAATTTGGTTTTTAACTAAAGTAGTGTTTGTTAGTTTACATACTTTTATCATTGCTTTTGAAAATATTTATAAAACTATGCCCCCAATGTTGAGTAAAACCACAATTAATGAAGTAATTTAAAATTTTATAGCAATCAACTTACAAAATAATGACAAAATTAACAATAGGAAGATTTGCATCCATAAATATTTAAAGCCAATAGAATTCTTATCATTGGAGATCATAACTTTTTATAATAACAATTTTTAGTGTAGAAGAGTCTATTCAAAAAGAGTAATTAGTACAATGGAAAATAATATTTATTCATATGTAATTTGTTTTTTGAAAAATAATAGTTAGAATGAATATGTATAATGAACTATCTATGCAATTATAGTTTCAATTTTATAATTATAGTTTAAACCATATTGAACTTTGTAATTTATAAAAATAAACATGATGATGATAACCATCTTATAACAAACATAAATAACATCTAAAATACACATTTATATTCGCTAGTTAACATCATCTAATTATATATACCTCTAGCACATATAAACGTCATTAATTAGATAGCACACATATCTAATAATTTAGCAATGCATCATCATTGTGATCACATCTAACAAAAGACAAACATTTTCTAACATCATCATCACACACATCTAACAAGCATCATTTAACATACACATCTATCAATCACATTTAACATTAAACATATCTAACATGACCTAAAAATGTACACATCAACATATAAATTAATCAAGTATATCATCATGATCAACAGGAAAAATGCATGTCTAATGAAAAATGTTATAACATACACATCTATCAAACACATTTAACAAACATATATAACATGACCTAACAATATACACATCAAAATCAACATATAAATTAAGTACATCATCAACATGATCAATAGAAAAAAACACCATATAACCGCTATAACATATCTAGTCCAGTCGGTGGGACAATCTGCATACCACAATAGTAGTGGAGGCATGGTCTATAGTGGAATATGATGGACGATGAATAGGTCATGCCTACTCATCTAGGTGAGCTAAAAGAGGAGGATGAAGAATACGTATGACATGCTCATTTGGGTGAGGTGAAAGAGGATGAGGAGGAATATGTGTTTCCTCCTCATGATCTGGATGAGGTGAAGGAGGAGGAGGAGGAGGAGGATGTGGAGAAGGATGATCATGACCACCCTCATCAATCGATGGGGTACTGGATGAACGGGTTGTACTGGAAGAAGATTTGTGCTTATCATCAGGAGCCCTCCTCATTGCTAGTAGCCCAGCAGCTCTGACGATATGATGCATAACAGGCATCAAATCATGCGACATCTCCCTCCAAATATCCAAGAGCGTAGGATCTCCCCTGATATCTCACATCAGGGCAGGTTGGACTCCCACCTCAGTCAAAAGTACAAAGAGTCGATCATCCAACTCCAACTTGAATCTGGTATTGGGCCTATGACGCATGCCGTCGGGTATCTGCACCCGAGGAGCCTGACTCGTCATGGCCTCATGCATCATCTCCTCATTGTCATCTGTTGGGTGAAAAGGTACGTACCCAATTAAAGTATCAATATCTGCAAAATATATTGTACAAAACAATAATTACATAGTTAATTTATAAAAGAATTTAATAAAACAAGTTAAAGAATGTGTTAGAATTAATTTTATTCTAATTAAGACAATAAAATGAAACTATATTAATTTAAACAAAACACTAATATTACCTATATCATCTAGTGGCTCATCTAGTGTGAATAGGATGTTCAGACATCCACGACAATCCAAACTTGCGTAAGGACACAAAACCATGACGATCATGTGATCTGCCACACTACCTAGTATCCCTAGTGTGTTTGGCGAAATCCTGGTCGAAAACTACGGTTGGCCCCTCTTGGGCATCATATCCCCCCACATGTGCATATACACATGAGTCCTCGACCTAGTAGGATTATGAACAAAATTCGACCTCGTCTCTAGAAACATCTCAAAAAGTAAGAAAAACAACTCTGAGGCAAAAGGGAAGTTCGACCTCCAACGTATCATAGCACGACATTTTTCTAGTGCTATATAAAACTTCCGCAAAAAAAATGGCAGGCCATATGATACATCATGGCATCTGTACCAAAAAATCAACATAATACAAAAGAGGTAATCTAATATGTTTCCCATCATTGGTAAAGTGGACTATGGTATTCACTAACATTGAGATGCACATAACCTCCTCTGCACCGAAAGAGGCAATTTTCAATTGTCAACCAGACACCTAAAAATCAGCTTGGGATAGTACATCAACCCCAATATATCTCTTAGAGTACATTAGCTCACTCTGATATGGATTATTTTAGGAAGGAAATAAAAGCAAAGATATTACAATAAAATACACATAAATATTGCCAGAAACAGAGAAATACAACAATACATGATTTCTATTAATGAAATAAATGTACAGACACTATAAAAATATAGAGTGCAAGACTCGCTAGAATGGTGGCAACTTTATCTCTGAGAAGGGATGTGACAGCTATGCTCATTCGCAAGAATATGAGTACAATGAGGCTCTGAAGGCATTTTTACAATAAACATGAATGCCAAAACCCTAAACATCCAAAAACCTAACCCTAGGAGATGAAGCGCAAAAAGTCATGTGGGCCACATTGGGGTAAGTTAGTAAATCAACTTCTCGGGGTTGTAGCTTTTGCATATGATATATGTTTTAGGCATGTGATAGCCCATTGGAAAAGTATTTTCAAGAACTACACATTATGTTGTCAAAATTTGACTACTTTAACAATTTGACTGTGGCAAGCCCAAAAAATGTTGTTTAGGGCCTCAAAACGGCCCCATAAGTACAAAAAGATGTATTGATATGAAAACTGTGAAAATAGGGTAGTTGGACTATATGGGTGGCCACCAATATATATCTGGATGCTATGTAGGGCATCAATACAACCTCATAAGTACAAAACCCATAATTACAAAGAAATTTCCCCATTACAGAGAAACATGCTGAACTGAAAAGTGTCAAGATGAGCCACTTAGAATTTGGAACAGGTGGGTGGCCACCAATATCCACCTGGATCAGTCCTCCCCCCTTAGGAAGCAATAGTCTCCATTCTGTTGAGTTCCTAGGAAAGAGAGGAAAGTGTTTGATGAATCTGAATCTTGGTGAGATGTGTGTCTTGCTAGAGAAGTTGCATTGTTTAATGTATGGAAGGTTGTCATGAACCTGTTGTTGGCAGGGTTGAATCTGTTCCACCAACCTATTTTCTCTGGGATTGACAGGGCATTGTGTAGGCACCATTGTAGGTGAAGAAAAAATATCTTCTTTCTCTTCAGAAATGTTCTTCAACTGGATAGAAGGTGTTGAGGATGCAGTGGTTGCAGTGGCCTTCTGTTTGAACAGATTGTGAAGAGGTTGGATTTTGCAGTATGAGAAATTACCTTGTGGCACGTTTTTGGTGGAACAGTAGTCGGAACTACCTCTGTTATCTTGTAGAGTTGACCCCCCAGAGTAATAATGACACTACGAGTTCGAGACTCATAAATAGCATGATGTTTCCACATATGTGGTTGGAACAAAATAACATCACAGACATTAAGAGCGGAAACATCACATACTACCTTATCCTTGAAGGGTTGTATGTCATAGGACATGCAAAACTATTAGCTAACACGGAGATATCGTCCTTGGCGAATCCACCAGATGTTGTATGGTTGTGGGTGGGGTGTTGTCAACAACCCTAACTATTTGACGAACTCAGCTAAGATGAGGTTCTTCTGGATTCTTCTATCAACAATGAAATGCAACGGGGTCCCCTTCACCCACATATGTGAATGGAATAGGTGTTCCCCCTCTTCAGGATCTGTTGATTCCTCTGGTTTCATTGTTTCGGTCGCGACAATAGCAGTGGGGTCTGCATCGATGATCTGTCTTTTTTCATTATTTTTTGTATCATATTTTGAATCAGGGTTTAGCTCCTTATCTTTGATCTCGGCCACCAATGACTATTTTGAGCGACATTCATCGATGTTGTGCCAAGGGATTTTGTGGAAGTCGCTCCACTTCCTAGTTCCATTCTTCATCTTTCCCTTACCCTTATTTTCATATGTCTTGGACTGGTTGTTAGAATATTTTTTGGTTAGGGTCGTCTTTATCGTGATTTGGTTGTTGCAAATTTGCAGAACCGAACTCTTGTTTGTTCTGGTGCCCAAATTTCTGCTCAATTTTGACAGCATATCAATAGGAAACTCCCAGTGATGAGATGTTTAGGAAATCCATTTCAATTTATATGTACCTATGCAAAGCCCCATGATATTTCAAAACTATATGTCGCTCGGGTTATTTGATACCCAACTTGTTATGCAAGGTATGAAAACTATTTGTGAACTCCAACACTATTTTTCCCTTCTCGTGTTGTAGTGTGGTCCATATCATGTATTGGTCTTCATAGTTATCAATTGATCCAGGCGGATATTGGTGGCCACCCACTTATTCCAACTGGCTCCTCTTGAGAGTTTTAGTTCAACACGTTCTTCTGTACCTTTTTGTAATTTTTGGTTCTACACTTCTAGGGATATGTGAAGCCCTAGACATCTTCCAGGTGCATATTGGTGGCCACCCACCTAATCCAACTAGCTTATTTTGGAAGTTTTCATGTCAGTACATATTTCTGTACTTCCAGGGTTGTTTTGGTGCCCTAATAATATCGTTTTGGATTGACATAGTAAAATTGTAGACATAGTCAGATTTTGATAGTATTATGTGTATTTCTCTAAAAAACCTTTCCAACGAGCTATCACGTGCTTAAAACGGAGGTCGTATGCAAAAGCTACAACCCTGGGAAGTTGAGGTACCAACTTACCCATCGGGGCCCACATAGCTATTGGTGTTTCATCTCCTAGGGCTAGGTTTTTGGATGTCTATGGTTTTGGAATTCATAAGTAATGTTAAAAAGGCCTTTGGAGTATCATTGTAATGAATCTTCTCAGACGGATGTGTGTAGCAGCCACATCTCTTCTCAGAGATAGCTACCACCATTCGAGCAAGTTGTTTAAGTTCTACAGTTTTACAGTTTCAACCTATTCTATTTATTCAATAGAAGTTATTGTTCATTGGATATATGTTGTTTTTCTCTATATCTCTGTGTTATTGTATTCAGTCTATTATTCATTTTGTTCCACTCATAAATCTGAATCATCAACAGGGTAATATTTTTCCTTGACCGCATCCAAAAAAAAAATCCAAGTAGGCTCAACCCCATATATTCCATATTCCTCTGTGGAAATTTTCTCCCAATAAGTTTCCCACCAATGTTTGACATGGGGGAGAGCCTTGAGGAGTGCGAAGGTGATATTTTACCTATCGTAAAAATTGTGAAGAGAGAAATAACCTTCTAGCAGATTTAACCATTTTTCTAGGGAATCTGCATCTATCTGACCTTCAAATATGGGAATATCAAAGTTAAATTGTACCTTGAAGGGAGAAGTTCCTCCAAAGTGGTTTCTTTATTAAGATGTGCATGTTTCTATCGGAAGGTGTTGAAGGATGCAGGAAAAATTATCCATCATTTTGTCCCTCTGTCGCGCGAGAGCTTGCTCAAGCAACAGGTTAATAGAATATTTTGCTCTGTTGTTTTTATTTTCTTCCACCATGGAGGGTTTCTTTTGTGTGCGAGACCGATTGTCCTCAAGAGAGACAAGATCGAGACCCAACTTGCTATACTCAAACCTTGTTGGGGACATGCACTGTAAAACGATCAAGAGAAGCCTGCTCTGATACCACTGATCCAGATTATTTTCAAAACGAAATGACATCAAATATATTACAATGAAATACACATAAATATTTCCAAAAAGAGATAAATACAACAATACATGATTTCTATTAATGAAAGAAATGTACAGAGACTATAAAAATACAGAGTGCAAGACTCACTAGAATGGTGGTGAGAGGAGATGTGACGACTACACTCATTCGAAATAAGATGAGTAAAATGAGGCTCTGAGGACATTTTTACAATAAACATGAAGGTGGAAACCCTAGACATCCAATAACCTAACCATAGGAGATGAAGTGCCAAAAGTCATGTGGGCTCCATTGGGGTAAGTTAGTACATCAACTTCCCGGGGTCGTAACGTTTGCATACAATCTTCGTTTTAGGCATGTGATAGCCCATTTGAAAAGTATTTTCGAGAAATACACATTATATTGTCAAACTCTAACTCTTTTGACATTTTGATTGTGGAAATCCAAAAAACTGTTGTTTAGGGCCTCAAAACGACCTCAGAAGTACATAAAGATGTATTGAGATGAAAACTGCCAAAATAGGCTAGTTGGACTAGATGGGCAGCCACCAATATCCACATGGATGTTGTGTAGGGATTCAATAAAACCTCATAAGTGCATAACCCATAGTTACAAAGAAGCATACCCATTACAAAGAAACGTGTTGAACTGAAAAGTGTCAAGATGAGCCAGTTGGAATTTGGAACAAGTAGGTGGCCACCAATATCCACCTAGATCAGTTGTTCCCCCTTAGGAAGAAATGGTATCCATTGCGTTGAGTGCCCGTGGAAGAGGAGAAAGTGTTTGCTGAATCCAAATCTTGGTGAGTTGCGTGCCTTGTTGGAGAAGTTGCGTTGTTTGGTCTGTGAAAGGTTGTCATGAACCTGTTGCTAGAGGGGTTGAATATGTTCCACCAACCTGTTGTCTCTAGTCTTGATGGGGCATTGTGTAGGCACCATCATAGGTGAAGAAACAATATCTTCTTTCTCTTTTGGAATCTGCTTCTGCTGGATAGAATGTGTTGAGGTTGAAGTGGTTGTAGTGGCCTTCTGTGCATCCTTTGAACATATTGTGAAGAGGATGAATTTTGCAGTATGAGAGATTACCTTGCAATGTGTTTTTGGTGGAACATTAGTCGGAACTACCTCTAGTATCCTATAGAGATGACCCCCCAGAGTAATAATGACACTACGGGGTCGAGACTCATAAACAACATGATGTTTCCACATATATGGTTTGCCCAAAACAACATCACAAACATCAAGAGGGGAAACATCACATACTAGCTCATCCTTGAAGGGTTGGATTCCATATGAAAGTCGAAACTGTTGGCTGACACAGAGATCTCATCCCTGGAGAAAAGTCACCCGATGTTGTATTGCTGCAGGTGTGATGTTGTCGACAACCTTAACTATTTGATGACCTCAGTTGAGATGAGATTATTCTGGCTTCCGCTATCAACAATGAAATGCAACGGAGTCCCCTTCACCCACATCTGTGAAAGGAAGAGGTGCTCCCCTCTTCAGGATCTGCTAGTTCTTCTAGTTGAATTGTTGCGGTCGCGATAGTTGCAGTGGGGTCTGCGTCAATGATCTATTTTTTTTCATTATTTTTTGTATCAGATTCATAATTAGGGTTCGGCTCCTTGTCTTTGATCTTGGCCACTAATGATTGTTTTGAGTAACATTCGTCGATGTTGTACTAAGGTATTTTGTGGAAGTCGCACCACTTCCTAGTTTCATTCTTCATCTTTCCCTTACCCTTATTTTCCTATGTATTGGATTGGTTTTTGAAAGGCTATTGGTTAGGACTGTCTTTATCGTTCTTTGGTTGTTGCGGATTTGTAGACCTAAAATGTCGTTTCTTCTGGTGCCCAAATTTCTGCCTGATTTTGAAAGCATATCGATAGGCCCCAGTGATGAGATGTTTAGGAAATCCATTTTGGTTTGGATGTACCTATGCAGAGCCCCATGGTATTTCAAAACCAGATGTCACTCGGAGTCTTTGATACCCCACTTGGTACGCAAGGTATGGAAAGTATTTGTGAACTCTGACATTGTTTGGCCCTTCTCTTTCCGCAGTCTGGTCCATCTCATGTACCGGTATTCATAGTTATCAACATGGTAATATTGTTCCTTGACCACATCCACAAAACAATCCCAAGTGGGCTCGACCCCATATATTCAAGATTCATCTGTGGAACTTTTCTTCTAGTAAGTTTCCCACTAATGTTTGACATGGGCAAGAGCCTTAAGGAGTGTGAAGGTGATATTTTACTTGTCGGAAAAATTGTGAACAAAGAAATAACCTTCTAGAAGATTTAACCATTTTTCTAGGGCATCTGTATCTATCTAATCTTCAAATATGGGAATATCAAATTTAACTTGTACCTTGAAAGGAGAAGTTCCTCCAAAGTGGTCACTTAATTAAGATGTGTCTGTTGCTATCAGAAGGAGTTGGCGGATGTGAGAAAAATTCTCCATCATTTCGTCCCTTTGTCGCACAATAGATTTCTCAATCAACATGTTAATAGAATCCTCTGCTCTACCATTTTTCTTTTCTTCCACCATGGAGGGTTTCTTGGGCATGTGAGAGCGAATGTCCTGAAGAGAGACAAGCTCGAGACCCAACTTTCTATACTCAAACCTTGTTAGGGACATGTACTGAAAAGCTATCAAGAGCAGCCTGCTCTGATACAACTGATCCAGATTATTTTTGGAATGAAATGAAAGAAGACATATTACAATGAAACACACATAAATATTTCCAAAAACAGAGAAATACATCAATACATGATTTCTATTAATGAAAGAAATGTACAGAGACTGTAAAGCTATAGTGCAATAGAATGGTGGAAACTTTATCTCTGAGAAGAGATGTGACGGGTATGCTCATTCACAAGAATATGAGTACAATGAGGCTTTGAAGGCCTATTTATAATAAACACGAATTCCAAAACCCTAGACATTCAAAAACCTAACCCTAGGAGATGAAGCGCCAAAAGTCACGTGGGCCCCGTTGGGGTAAGTTAGTACATCAACTTCCTGGGGTTGTAACTTTTGCATACGATCTTTGTTTTAGGCGTGTGATAGCCCATTGGAAAGGAATTTTCGAGAAATACACATTATTCCATTAAAATCTAACTCTAACAATAGTTTGACTGTGGCAAGCCCAAAAAATATTTTTTAGGGCCTCAAAACGGCCCCAGAAGTACAAAAAGATGTACTGAGATGAAAACTACCAAAATAGGCCAGTTAGACTAGATGGGCAGCCACCAATATCCTCCTAGATGTTGTGTAGGGATTAAATACAGCCTCATAAGTGTAGAACCCATAACTACAAATAATTTTCCCCATTACAGAGAAACGTGATGAACTGAAAATTGTCAAGATGAGCCAGTTGGAATTTGGAATAGGTGGGTGGCCACCAATATCCACCTGGATCAGACTCTCAGTTGCAACACCTACTGGGCCATCTAGGAACTGGGGAAAATCCTCCCATCTTGGATATCCTAGTGATAAATCAAATATCCTCCTCAGTGGGATGGTATCAATCATCCAAACCCACATGGAAATTTTGTCGATGGACATCCCATCGACGGATCAAATGCACCAACAACCCAGAGTGCCCCTTAAGGGATGTAGCCTCCTCATAGTAATTAAGGAGGCCTACATTCCTCAAGTGAACATGAGTCTCTACAGTAATATGGAGAGGGTACAAATCCCTCTCCCTCTCCCTCGCCTCCCATTCTCGTACAACATTGTATAGGTCCACCCTCTGCTCCTATTGTCGTTGTTTCTCTCTCCGCTCACGTCTCTACATGATTAACATATGAAACACATAATCCTCACTCATACATAAAAAATAAAAATAAAAATCTATTGAATCGTAAATTTATCTATAAATATGGAAAAATAACTTCCTTCAAAAAAGAAGTTAATTGCATTACCGGTGCGCCCAAAAAATTGTCACGCACCATCAATGATGTGTATATATTGTGAGCATCGTCCACAGTGCGTCATTGTAAAGTAACACACTGAACAAAATATGTTCTACTATGTTATGTGGTGCATTGGAAAATAGTACCACATCGGGGAGCTACACTACAACACATATGCCCCGGTGAGTTATATTTATCCTTACACACCGCTTAAACCAAAAAACAAATTAAAATCTTAACGCACGTAAACAATTATTTAGAAATTAGCAAAAAAGTGGTGCATATATGTTCACTACATGCATCTATGCGTGTAACGAACATCAATGCACCGTCACATAAACTTTTCCAAATTTTTGAGTACGAAACTTTTTGCGGTGCATTCTGGTCATTACTATCGCACCGCGTACAGTGCTACCAAAACATTTACGGGGTGAATCGCAACATAATGTTACATTTCTTAGTGGTGCATTTGGTAAACATGAACGCCCCGGTAAGCACGTTTACCAATGCACTGTGTAAAAATATCTCTGATAAGGGTGGTACGCCATTTACTTTAACGACCCAGTGTGTTATATGTACTTTGACGCACCGCCCTACCATTTATATACTTTTTCTTCAGTGCGTAGTTAAACGGATGCACCAATGCATTTATGTTTACCAATGCACCACCGAGAAAGGTAATAAGGTACATGGTGTGCCCTGTAAATTTACAGGTTGCACCGTAGGCGGTGCGAGCTGAGGGCTTCAAACGCACCACACAGTTTTTTTTTAAACTTAATATTTCACTCAATTTTAAATTTTAATCTGGTGAAAACTTAAGTTATGAAGAAACAAGGACATTACCTAGACATTTTATCGTCGGGGAGGAATGGTTGTGACGTACTAAAAAAGAACTAAATTTTCCCACCATTTGGAAAAATTTGAAATTCATGCACCGAGCAATAGAAGAAAGGAAGGAAAGCAAGGAAAGCACCGGTGGAAGAGTGGTTTAGATAGGAAAAGGTTGCACTGGTGTTTTTTAACTTACAACACTGAAAATGGTAAAAAATGATTTTTATCGTCGTCAATTTTTTTTTTATAAAACCTTGTTTCGGTGCGCCCGATGACCAACCGCAACGAGGCATACATGTTTAATGAGTGCACCGGTTATATATATATATTTAAACAATCCTAGCATGATGCATGTGTTTTTGGGAATGCATGTGCACCGGTGCGTTTACTACCACATAGTGCACCACCGTACATTTTTTGAAAAAATAAAATGGTGTGGAATTTTTTGTTTAAGAATGACATGGTGCAGTATAATAATAGATGCCCAGTGTGGTTAGTTTTACATAGCACACTGCATAAATTTGGAAATTAACCCTATCACGATGCTCCATATTGGAGCATTGGTGTGCATTGGTGCGCATGATACAATGGAGTGCAACAGAATATATTTTTTGACATAATCCTACATTGGTGCGTAAATGTTTTTAATTTAACCATATAACGATGTGTTCTACTAATAGCGCACATGTGCTTCCAGTGTTAATTTGTGCACTGGAGATTTTTTAAAGAACGTTATTATGGTGCATCATTATTTCCTGGTGCGTCATTATTTCCATAGCGCACCTAATACTATTTTTCTTTATTTGAAATAACTCTACTACGGTGCGCTAGTTTTGAGGGCACCAATGCACCTATTGTATAAAACACATCGGTGCGTTATGTACTTATAAAAGGAACAGTGTAAAGCATCTACTAAAACCTCTTCCTGCTCTCCTTCACTAGTATCATCCGCTATAAATTGATTTTGGGGCTATTTTTATAGGGGTGTCCGCAAAAACCTCCGCTAGAGGGTATTTTTCTTGTAGTGAATGCAAAGGTTTTCTAGAGTTCAAGTGTGGAAAATCAATCCAAGTATGTATATATATACTACCCAAACCACAAGTAAATGGGTTTCCCTCACTTGTTGCTAAATATCACTCTAATATATTTATGGATGATGACTGCAACTACATGAACACTACGGTACTATTGTTCCTCTTTATTGGATTGACCACAAGTGGAGAACATTTCTCCTTGGGTGAAATCAAGTTTTGTATGTATCCTCTTCTTCACTATTAAACCAGGTTGTGAGGATAATCTATATTCAATAAAATTTCAATAATTTCAATTAGGAACAATCAAGGTGAGGTGTGTGAATGAACAATATATTGACTCTCGATGCACATATATTGAGCACGCAATTTGTGATTTTTAACAATAACTCCTTATTCCTTGATTAAGCATCCTATTCAAATTGAACATTATGGGAACTTATGTGATGGTGTGCCTCAGTGTTTGTATAGTATGGCCTTCTTTTATTCATATTTGATTTGTACCAATACAGTGTTAGAGATTGCACCATGCTTTTGCATTCCTTGATCCATGATTGAAAATTGATGTGAGTTGTGTCTTGATCCTCCACTTACCTTGGAGACTCTCATTCCAACAAAATTGCTATTCTCAACCCTCTCTTCTTCATCTTGTTCTCACATCTCTACATACAAATGTAACCTTTATTAAACAAAGACATTGGGAAAGAATAATAAGCTATGTGACAGACGGAAGCTTCACAATCAATACTTAAGGATGTTAAACAGTTGGTTGTCATTGATGTCAACCCTTGGAGAAGTCCAGAATCCCTAGATATATGTTTGATATTGATGGTGAGTTAGTTTTCATTGATGGAGTGGTTGATGTATCCCTAGAGATATGTTTGATATTGATGGTGAGTTAGTTTTCATTGATGGAGTGGTTGATGTCAACAGATGTGATGGGTGCATTTGATGAAGTCTACATAAAGCCTTGGAGGTGTGTTTGTTGCACCCAAAGTTGGTTGAGGAATATTCACATGAAGGAAAGTATAAATGAAAGTAATACACTCATAGTTGGATAGGCATTGTCATGTCATTTCCGATGATAGGTGGTATGCCACGTGGTTCCTCACGATTGAGTTGTTACGAGGTCATGAAGTTGGAATCCCAAAATATGGGTTAATAAGTCCCTAATTGGTTACAATATGGATTAAGAAATCCATAATTAGTTTCAAGTCATTAATGAAAGGGTGAAGTGGTTGTAACAAGAAAGTTCAAGAAGCCTTAAAGTTAAGGAAAGAGGTTACTTAGAAAACATATATATACACCTTAAGAAGTCACTCATAAGTACATTCACACACACATTATAATGAATATATTCTATGTGAGTAAGTGATTCTCATATGAGGTAACCAAGGAGATATGAGGTGAATTTCAGAGGGAAGATGAAGTGAAGAAGGGTAAAATTCCAAAGGAGGATGAAGACTTGTGAGGATGTGTTCTAAGGTATGTTATTTACAAGTCATATTACCATTTTCGCTATAAATTTATTTATAGAATGATTCATATAGAAAACCCTAGATGATATTGAGAATACATATGAAGGTACTTGTGGTAGAAATTTGAGATTCTGGGTCATTGTATTTTCGGAGATAAACTATGTGGAAAATATTGTTTTTGGATAGTCCTGAAACTAGTATCAAACATATGTTCCGGGTAAAAAAGTCATAACATATTCATATAGTATCAAACTTATGTGAGACAAAATGAATTGGATATATTACAGTCTGTATTATGTTGTGTATGATATTTAGATCCAGATATCCAATATGTTGTGTGTGGCAGTCTCTACAAGTTCTCTATAGAATAAGCCAAAATTCAGCAAGGTCTTCCATTTTTTCTATAAATCCTTTTTGGGGATGTTACAAGTAGTGAAACTTAGAGGAATTGTAGAGAAGATATTGAATAATATTGGGTACAAGTTTCATACCTTTATTCATTACATGTGCAGAGTTATGCTTGTTGAAATTTAGGGTTTGTGACTAATCCAAAAACTAGTCTAGTGAGACTAAGGTAAAGTTTGATGAAGATATTATTCTCTTGTTGCTGAAGTTGAGGAATGTATGCAATTTTATGATCACATACACCATGTGTGTTACAGATTTACATGTATGTTTATATGCATATTTTCAGGGTTACATGTTGATGATGTTATGGTGCATGCTTGAGGAAAGTCTTTGGTATATTGTTGAGGCATTGGCACAGGCTTGAGGCACATATTAGGTGCATGGTTGAGGCATATACTTGGTATATGATATTGGTTGTTTGGTAATTTGTTTAGGCACTTCATTGATGATATCTTATGATACATGGTGTATGAAATGATTGAGACATATAATGAATGATATGGTATATGGTTGAGGCACATGGTTTGAGGAGCATCTTGGATATTGGGCACATTATTTGAGACACATTTTTGGTATATGTATGAGGCATTCCTTAGTGACATTGATTTGTGGTGAGATACATATTTGATGCATGATATGGTGTTGGCACATGGTATGGCACAGGTTTTGTTTGATGCATGATTTGGTACAGGTTTTTTACATGTTGTGGTAAAGGTTGTGGTACATGATTGATGCTTGGTATGGTACATGTTGATGGTTTAGTACATGCTTTGGTACATGATTGAGACACATATCTTGTGATGGTATGTTGGTGATCTTGGTACATTATTGGTATAGGCATGTGTTGGTGATGTTGGATATCTAGTTGATGTGTCCTTGGTATATGATCCATGTGAGAGGATCTAGTTGAGTATCGATGATAGGAATGGAAAAGAAACAACAAAATAGCAATGGATTTCATCTTGTAAGTATTACTTGATTCATTAAAAGAGAAAGTGGAAATTTTTTTATCAACTAAAGAACTTTGGGATAAGCTACATGATCTCTATTTTGAGGAATCTCTTATCATAGAGCTAGAGAGTGATAAATAATATGTAGGTACACAACAAGAAAGATTATCTTCATGTCAGATAGATTCAGAACAAGAAGATTGTGAATAAGTTATAGTAGATATCGAAGCATAATTAATCAATTCTCTAGATGAAGTTATGAAAGAAAGAAATAAAAACAAGTCTCTTGAATAACAATTGGTCAAGAAGAATTCTCAAGAAAGTTCCAAATAATCCCAATAGGTCATCGTGAAACTAAAAGCTCAGCTAGAAGAAGCCAAAAATATTGAAGAAGAATACAAAGGTCAGAAGGAAGAAAAGCAATGTTTGGAAGCCGAAATAAAGGAAGGAGAGAAAAGAGAAAATATTCTGATAGATCATCTTAAGGAAATAAATCAGGACTTAAGTCAACTTGAAGCATAATTTGGTGAAGAAGAAAGAAGAATTGAAAAGGAAAGCATCTCCTTCAAGATCCAACTTTAAGAACCAAAGAAAACAAAATAAGTCATGAAGAGTTAGATGATGAAGAAATAAGAAGAGGTTGAAAAGATTTAAGAAGAAGTTGTCACATTGAGAGCCAAAATCATCAAGCTCAGTAAGAACGATGAAAAGATAGAAACATCCACATCATCAATAGAGAATGTTGAAGAGAAGCACACCAGGTTGCCAGAAAAGAAGAATGAAAAAAAGAGTAAGAGTTACACAGAAGTACTCAAAGGAAGGAATCATGGTCAGCTAGAATAAATAAAAAAATGATAAATATACATCTTCAAGAAGACCCTCCACATTCAAGCCACAAAGAAGGTTCAATCGAAATGAATGGATCAACAGAAGAGAAGATCATGATCAACCAAGGCGGGAATTCAGAAGGACTACGCCACAAAGAAGATCATTCACTCCCAGGTATGTAAATTTATTTTATGGTCATTGTTTTTATTGTACTAAATTTGGACATAAAGTTGCAAATTGCAGGGCTCGTGAAATAAATGTTCAAGCAACAAATGTTTATGTGTCCCCACATAACATTGAATGTTACAATGCCATAACTATGGACACATAGCTCATGATTGTATAATCGTGATGGATACTTATATAAAAGAGAGCAATGATATCAGATATAAGAAAGTATGGAAAAGAAAACAAGAACAGGTAAAGGAAGATCTTACGAATGAAGGTGATCCAGGATCTTTTCATCGAAGTGACTTATAACGAATTGTATTAAATGAGCATACATTAAAGTGTACTATTAAAGAATAAAAAGCTCAATAATTAAGAGACATAAGAATAAAATAGGAACACAAAAATTGATAACGGAGTTCGTTTTTAGTGGACTACGTCTTTGGGTCCTTCTCTCAAATGGGTAGGCCTTTTTATTAACTCAACAAAAGAATTTGGAAAATTACATAAGTATACCTCATTCTGAAATTAAGTTGCAGAAGATTTGCTCAAATAAGAAAACAAACAACACCATTGAATTTGTGGCGTCGAACTACCCAAAACTTACTATCTCCACACCTCAATCCGACTCTGGCACTCTCAGGCCCAAGAAAAAAAAAATCAGTTTTCGTGCCTTGCAACCTGCAATTAATTCCAAAAAAATGCCTCGAAAACTATGCCCGACCGTATCATCGTGCACCTCTCCCTGTGCTCTGTAGGATTTCAAATTTTAAATAATAATTGTGAGCATTGTAAACAATGGGGTCGTTTGTCCTATTGGTTGGCAAAGCTATAGTTAAGGTCTATACAATGGGGGAGGTCCTGGGGTCGATCATGCGGGCCTCCCCTTTTGGGTGTTTGTTATAACTTATATATATAAATGAATATGGTAGTTTCACCAAATTTGGAGGTGGTTCAGATTGGACCGTTGGGCCACCAGATCTGGCGAGGCTCCGCCAGATTTGGTGGAGCCACCCTTTTTTTATTTTTTAATTTCAGTTCTCAAGCCCTCATTGGGCATGTTCCCACTACCACGTGGTAGTCCATGACTCGAGTATGTGGTAGCCAAACATTGGGCCATGCCAACCACCTGTACAGTCACTTGCCACATCAACATGTCGTGTCAACCTTCCACATCACCATGCAGTATGCCATGTGGTTGTACGGATTTCCATGTGGTACTTTTTCATTGGTCCATAGATCGACCCGAAAAAGACAAAAACGAGTGACACGTGGCATCCTTTGGTGATGCCACGTCACCATGTTGACGTCATGTTGAAGTCAACATGACACTTGTTGCTTCCCACCTATGCCATGTACATTGTACGAATGATGACGTCATATGTACTGATGTTGACGTCAACAGTATGGATGTTGACTCATACCATGTTGACTGAGCTAGGTTGACCAAACTTTGACCGTGAATATATTTTGATCTGTAACTCCGTTTGATGAGTCATTTACGTCGTTGGAAATCTTGCGACGTTCTCTTCGCAATCATGCCACTTTCATTGAGTTTTGAGTACTTTTAATTTTTTCCCTTTCTCTATCTGTTGAGGCCATTCTAAGCTTCCTGAGTTGCTTCTGTGAATTATGAGTTGTCCTTAGTCTTCTCTGGATCATTTTTTTATCACGCCTTCCCACTGAGAGTTGTTTGGACCACCAAAATATTTCATCAATCAACAAATAAGTGAGGGAAGAGTTCCCTCACCTTGTCCTTCTCAATCCACTTTGTCTTGCTTTGATGTGTTCCCTTTAAGCCTACTCGAAGATAATCAACATCACTCCTGCGAGAAGTCTTCATCCTTCTATCCAAGATGATATATTCATTTAACTCATCCAAGTACTCAGAAGAAACTCATCAACTGAAGGTATTGAAACTTCCTCATCCTGATCCATGATAATGGGAGGCTCAAAAAGTTTTCAAGTTCTCTACATTTACAACTGAGTAGATATGCATATAAGGTGGAAGATCTAGATGAAAAGCATGTTAAAAATAATTAAAAAATACCTAGGCAAGTGTTTATCATCACCTAGGCACCTAAGGGGTGAGAAAGTGCCTAATGTGGACCCTAGTCATTTAATTTGTGAGATGCAAATTAAAAGGTGACTTTTTGAGACTTAGGGAAAGTGGGTGAATAAAGTGATTTTATCCCCACCATTGATCTCGTCTAATCTCAACCATTAGATGCGATGACTCTTGAGATTCCCTCATGAGGTCGATTAGGGAAAGGAGGGCACACCCATTGTTGGGTTGTTGAGACATTTTTGAGAGAGCAAGAGCAGAAATTCGAGTTGGAGAAAGAGGTTATTTTTGCAGAGCTAGGGCACACATTCCAAGGATGGAAACTAGCATGGAAATCGAGGTAGGAGGTACAACATTAACAACAAGCCGTATAGTACGGATTTCAGGATTCCGCACAACTTTTGTTGGCACATAAATCAAGGAAGAGGTGCAACATTAAATTATGTCTGTACAGTACAAATTTCACAGTTCGTACGACTGAGTTTTTGTGCACATAAATCGAGGAGGGTATAGCCAGCTGACATAGGTCATACTGTATGGATTTTCACAATCTGTACAATTGATTTGCTGCACAGAAATTGAGGTAAATTTATATGTGTGATTTCTGGGAGTTTGGCATGGTTTTCAAGGAGGTTGTACAGTCATTTATCACCCATATTTTTGTTGTTGTTGTTGGCACAAATTCCAAGGCATTTGTACATCCAGTTAGAGGCACAAATATCAAGGAGCAGACCTGTACTTTGGTGCAAAAAATTATGTCTTGAATTTTGAGGAGTTTGGCTTAGAACTTGTGTGAAGACTTGGCATGATTTTTGAGATAAGTTTGTCAATAAATTTCTGAAGATGAATATGTGGTAACAGAATTTCTCTAAAGCTCACAAATAATAAAAACTCCCTCTCTCACTGGTTTTCCCCTTGTGGGTGTTTCCAGGGTCGTTGTTAGACCAAAAACCTATTTGTTATTTTCTAAGTTTAATGTGTTGTTGATATATTTTATTTCTGCATTAAAATGGTGTTCAAAATCCTCATGTTTCAGTTCTGAAAATTTATTTTGTGTTGAGTTTAATTGGATGTTATAAATCTGGGTTTGGGCATCAAACATTGGCTGAAAAATCAACGAGACTGAAACTGGGTTGGGGTCTAAAACTTTACATGGTATTAGAGCTAAGTTAAAGAGAAGCAGAAATATTTCAGCAAGTCAGAAAACTGGGACAACAATCACTTTACCGGACAAAATTTTGAATTTTTCATTTTCAGCAGAAAGGGGTCAATGGCTACAGGTTTGAGGGTTGAGGACAGACTTGATGGGGCATCATATTTTGGTTCTTGGAAAGAGAGTATGATCTTGTTGTTGCAAGAAAATGAGTTGTGGGACATCGTTGAAAATACCACAACACATCATGTGGTTGTACCTACTGATGCTACTCTTCTTGCAACATACAGTAAGAAGAGTATCAAGGCTAAGAGGATTATTCTTGATTCCATCAAGGACCATTTGATTCCTCACTTGACGGGGAATACAAATGCCTATGAGATGTGGGAGTCTTTGACAAAGTTGTACGAGAGTACAAATGAAAACCAGAAGATGGTTTTGAGTGAAAATTTGAAGAGCATTAAAATGACCAATGATGAAAATGTGATCACATATCTTACCAAGTTGACATATGTGAGAGATGAGCTTAGAGTTGTGGGGGAGTCCATAGTTGACAGTGAGATTGTGAGGAAAACATTGAATGGATTTTCCAAACAATGGGATGTTTTTGTTGAAGGCATTGTGTCTAGGGAGAAGCTTCTCAATTGGGAACGTCTTTGGGATGACTTTGTTCAGGAGGAGACCCGGAGAGGTTATGTACATGGAAATTCATCTACAAGTCATGATGAGGAGAATGTGGCTCTTTCTACTAAAATAAAGAAGAAGTTCAAAAAGGGTCCTAAGGGAGGAAACAAACTGAAGGGTGAAGGGAAGAAGGACATGAGAAAATTCAAGTGCTTTTCATGCCACAAGTTTGGGCACTATGCAGGTCAGTGCCTGAACAAGAAGAAGAAACAAACAACAGCTTCAACAGCATTGGAAGAGTTCTCCACCAAGTTTGACAAGGAATTTTCCTTGGTTGTGTGTCTTTCCATGAGGACCACTCATTTAGATATGTGGTATATTGATAGTGTGTGCCTCCCTCCATATGATAGGGGCTCGTGAGAACTTGAAAGATATTACTCAGATTGGTGATGTTGTGGTGGTGCTTGGAGATGACCGGGTGGTCAAGGTAGTTGGTTGTGGGAAAATATCATTTCAGAGGGAGTCTTTGCCTCCCATGTTGTTGAGAGAGGTCCTATATGTTCTAGGCTTGAAGAAGAACTTAGTGTCAGTTTCTTCTATTGAGGAGAGGGGCTATGAGGTGTTGTTCCATGATGGGAAGGTGCCCCTTTTCTCGAAGGGGTCTAGTATCACTTCAACCAAAGTGATTGGGACTAGACATGAGAATATGTACAAGGTTATGTTCCAGCCAACGAGAGCATTGATTCATACTACCAGCAACAGTGACCTATGTTAGCTATGGCACAAGAGGATGGCACATTTTCACCATGGGGCTTTGAGGGTACTAAGGGAGATTGTGACTGGAGTTCCATATTTTAGTACAGAGCACTAGGAGTTGTGCAAGGGGTGTGCTTTGGAAAAGTACACCAAGATTGCTTTTCCTAGTAGTGACAATAGAGCAGCAGGTATCCTTGATCTTATTCATTGTGATGTATGTGGCCCGATGTCTTCGACATCGTTGACTGGTTGTTTATACTATGTTATATTCATTGATGAATTCTCATGGAAGTCTTGGATTTTATTCATGAAGACCAAAGGACAGGTCTTCAATCAGTTCCAAGAGTTCAAAGATCTTGTGGAGAATCATACAGGGAAGAAAATCAGAGTTCTGGGGACATATAATGGGGATGAGTATACCTCAAAGGAGTTCATGGAATTTTGTGCAAGAGAGAGAATCATGAGAGATTTTATTGTTCCTTACAACCCATAGCAGAATGGGGTTGCTGAGAGGAAGACGGGGCCATTGTTGGGGCTGCGAGAGTCATGGTACATGATCAGGGGATGCCACTATTTATTTGGGTTGATGCATGCTACACTGCATTTTATATGCAGAACATGAGTCCACACAGGGAAGTGGGGAACATGACTCCTGAGGAGGATTTTTCTTGAAGAAGCTTGAGGTGGGGCACTTTTATATTTTTGGGTGCATCACATATTCACATGTCCCTTATGAGGAGAGGAAAAAGATAGATCCCATGACAAAGAGAGGGATATTTTTTGGGTATAGCGATACTTCAAAGGCTTTTTATATATAACTTCCTTCTTTGAGGAAGACAATGTTGAGGAGGAATGGGATATTTGAGGAGGATAGAGCCTTTAGGAAGTCACAAGGGACAGAGAGGGGTGAGGATTCATCACCTCAGATTTAGGTGAGTCCATAGCAGGCGACAGTGACACAGAGTTCGGGGCCACCATTTTCGGTGACGACTGGTCAACAGGTGACAGTGCCACATATTTCAGGATCGCGGGCTACTGGTCCATAGGTTTCAGGATCGGGTAGTCCAGAGTCTACTTCAGGATCATAGTCTGTTAGCGCTGGAAGTCACTCCTGGATTGCTTGCAGGAGAAGAGCCCAACACCCATCAATTTTATGTCACGATTTGTTTATAAGGGGTGATCGAATGGAGATAATGGCTCGAGGAGGTATCACTCTAACTCAGGGACTGGGTCTGGTATGTAAAGAACAAAGGAGGTCTGGAATCCCAACTTCAGCCAGTGGGTTGATTAAAAGATGGGCAGGTGGAAGACTTAGGAGAAAATGAACAAACAGCCCTGGGCAACAGGATTGCAGCGGTTTGTAGGGGAAAATCTCTAAACACAGGATCCTCCTGGTTCGGGGATTCAAGAAACTGAAAAGAAGACTTGACTGGATCCTCCAATTCCAAGTCACTCATCGTTAAATTCGGGGCTTCAAGAAACTGAAAAGAAGACTTGACTGGATTCCAATTCCAAGTCAGAGGAACTGACTAGAGACTCTGTAACTATTACAGTGATCCATCACAACATCATCCTATAACAGCTACAACTCGACTGGATCCTCCAATTCTGAGTTGCTCTAACACAGTATAACAAAACGTAAGAGAAGGTAGCATTCATAAGGCAAGAAGTCTCAGAAGCCTATACATAACCGGAGTATCAGTGCTTCTTTAAAACATCACAATCGGGAGCTCTGCTCAACCATTCATAGATTACAAAATTACAAAGACTGAGTCTATATACTCAGGAAAATTCGCCCAACAGAGGCGTGCTTAGACACCCAAGGCTTGGTGTCTTTTCAGTCAAATTCGAACAGTCTTTCTCTGTTTGTCTCCACTTTAATTGCACATGGCCCCTGCAGGGGGAGGGTAGTTGAGCTATTAAGTGTTGAGTTAGCGTGTGCAGACTTTTCTGTCTCTTTGCAGACTTCGACATGGCTTCTTTGAGGAACTGGGTACACAGGATCCTCTCGAACGGACCACTTGCCAGATTTTCCATACCTTACGCTTAATGTATGAGGGGAGGTATCACCTACCCCTTCTCGCCTTCATTTACTTCAGGTGAAATCTGAGAGCGAGATCGCATCAGATGATACCTGAAGATTGAACGATCCGCTCAGCGATTAGACTCGATGCCTTTGGCCCCCTCCTCGCGTAGCTCCTTTCCTTCCCAAACGACTGCGGGCCGCGACCCTGTATATATCCCAAAGTGATTTCGGTGTTCGCGCATAAAGAGGAGATGATCCATGCATCTTAGAATCATGATGAGCGAAGTGCAGAAGTAGCTTGAGTTGGCGCCATGCATTTCCCCATATCCGATGGCTCAGAACTTACTTGATACCTCGGTGGGCCCGGATCCAGGACTTCCTCGGCATCTCGTGCATCGGAGCATAATAGCGTTTCCTTTTTCACTTTGGAGTTGCGATGGGCGAAACGCCGAGACGATCCAATTGAGCGACACGCGTCCTTCAAATCTGACGGTCCTAAATTCACCCGACGTTGTTGTGGGCCCAACTTTAACCTCTCGCACTTCACGGCCTCGCGCGTTGGAGCGTCGAACTTTAGCATTCTTTCCTCGCGAAGTCCCGAGACGTGATGGTCAGCGAAGGTTGACCTCCTCTGGGCACCTTCCATAACTTGGAGCTTCGCACAACCAAAAGGGATATGGTTCACCCTTCAAACTCACGAACCCCGAGCTCGCGAAATAACTGAAGCGCTTGTATTGACCGCGATCAACGGCCCTCGTAACTTCGTGAGTGCCTCCCGAAGGATCCCGACCGTTGTCCTCCTTCAAACTTTAAGCGCTATTCTTGACGCGGCTCGGTTACTCTGCAATTACCCATCAATCATTGTTCGGCTCTGTCGCTGAAGTCTTTCTGCTGAAGCACAAAGTGCCCGCTCGCTTGATTTTCAGTCCAAAAGGACTTCCTTTATGCGCTGCTCTGGGACGCTCCTCGAGCAACCTACAAACCTGTGTATCTTGATACCGAGGACAAGAAATGTTGCTAACATTAGGCTCCATGGGGGATAGAGTCATCCCTGTGATGCTCTAAGGACTCATTTTGCAGTTCTCGTGCCTTGCTGTTGGGCTATGGAGTCATTTACTAAGCCAAAGAAAATAGGAGTAAAAGCAAAGAACAGAAAGGAAAATATTTACAAAACATAGGAACCACTTAAGGCTCAGACAAAACATTTTTTAAGAAAACGCCCATTTACTGGGCTGCTGAAAACTTCTTTGCCTTCCAAATCTTGTAGCCGATATGTGTTATTTGAGAAGACTTCAGAGATTCTGAAAGGCCCAATCCACAGGGCTTCAAATTTGTCGTGTTTTCCCTTATCTTGCTTAGGAGCGTCCCATTTCAGTACCAGGTCTTCTATTTGGAACTCCTCCTTATTGGCTTTCTTATCGAAAAACCGCTTGATCCTTTGTTGATGGTCCTGAACCTTGATCATCACCTGCTCTCTGACCTGCTGGACTTCTACGAGTTGATGAATCCTTCTGACCATGTCATTAGGTTCTTCTTGATAATCCTGAAAGAATTTTGCTACAGGAATGGCCAGTTGAGAAGGGAGGACAGCCTCTGCTCCGTATACTAACTGGAAAGGAGAGGTGCCTGTAGATCTCTTTGTGGTTACCCGATCATCCCATAGAGCGAATTTCAGCTTCGAGTTCCAAGCCTTTTTGTTATCCTCCAACAGTCTTTTGATGATCCTTATCAGGCTTTTGTTGGAGGACTCTGCTAGACCATTTCCCTTTGGATAATATGGGGTGGAGTGAATCAGTTTGATCTTGAACTGTTCACAGAACTTGGATAGTGGTTCAGACCCGAAAGCGGTTGCATTATCGGTGACAATCTTATTTGGGCAGCCAAACCTTGTGATGAGGTCCTCCAAGAACCCAATGATTACCTTGTGGGAAGTGCTCCTGGTGGGAACAGCCTCTATCCACTTGGTGAAATAATTCATCGCAGTGAGGATCCATCTGTGTTGGCCACTTGAGGGAGGATGAATCTCTCCGATGAAGTCCAATCCCCACTGCTGAAAGGGTGTTGAAACCACTACAGGCTTCAGTGGCAGGGATTTGAGTTGCTGCTTACCCGAGAACTTCTGGCATTTGATGCAAAGCTCTGATTCCTCTGCAGACATCAGGGAATAGAGTGGGCCAGTAATACCCAGCTCGAAGGATCTTATGGGATGTGGTCTTCCAGAAATGATGCCCCCCACAAAGGCCACTGTGGAAATCAAACGTAACTTCCTGGGCTTCTTGTGGGTCCAGGCACCTTAAAAATACCCCTAAAGGGTCCTTCCAATACAAAGTTTGGTTGGTGAGACAATATCTGACTGCCTTGAGATTTAGATCTCTTGCCTTGATCTTTTCCATTCCATCAGGAGGCCTTAATTCTTGCAGAAAATACCAGATATCTTTGTACCAGGGGCATGCTGCTAGTGATAAAGCATTCTGGAAATAATCATTGGATGGCTCAGCTTGTTCGTTGATGAAATTAATTCCCAAGGCCTCGCAATTGGATTCAGCCAGCACTTGGCTAAACCCTGCCCTTTTATCAACTTGGTGGGCTTGATTTCCAGGTCAAACTCTAGGATCTTGGTGATCCACTTACCCCTTCTTCCGTCTATGTCAGGCTGCATGAGAATGTCCTTCACAGAGGCTGAAGGAATGTATGCAATGACTTTTGAGTGCAGGACGTAGAATCTGAAATCTTTGAGAGATTTCACTAGGGCATAGGCCTGCTTCTCCATGATCTCATACCGGAGTTCTGCATCTCTCAATGCCTTACTATAGAAGGCGATAGGTTTCTCTTTCCCTTGATCATTTTTCTGCAACAAGACCGCTGCTACTGTATCGCAGGAAGCAAAAGAAAAAATCAGGAAATATTTAGAATAATCAGGACTGATTAGCACAGGTGCCTCAGTCAACGCCTTCTTTATTTGGACAAAAGATTCCCTGGGTTCAGTATTCCATTTCACTTCATTTCCCTTCCTGAGCATGGTCGTGATGTGTTTCACCAACTCAGCAAAATTTGAGATGAATCTCCTCAGAAAATTAATCTTCCCCAAAAATGCCTGAACCTCTTTTTTAGATCTAGGAAGTGACAAGGTCTGAAGTGCTTCTACCCTACTAGGGTCAATTCTTACTCCCTCCGCTGACACTATATGGCCTAATAGCTTCCCTTCCTTCATGGAGAACAAAGATTTCTTGGGGTTTAAAGATAGGCCAAACCTTCGACGCTTCTGGAAAACCTTCTTCAAGTGGGAGTAGTGTTCCTCATCCGTCCTAGAGAAGACCGTGATGTCATCTAGATATATTACCACAAACTGGTCCTTCTCTCCAATGAAGGCTATGTCCATGGCCCGCTGAAAAGTTGCTCCTGCATTCATCAATCCGAAAGGCATTTTGTCATACATGAATGTGCCCCAACGAGTGGTGAAGGTTGTCTTCTCTCTGTCCTCAGGCATGACTGATATCTGATTGTAGCCAGAGAAACCATCAATCATGGATATCCTAGATGCGCCAGTGACCTTCTACAATATGTGCTCCATGTTGGGTAGGGGATAATTGTATTTCCTTGAGATTTTGTTCAGGTTCCTGAAATCAACATAGAGTCTGATTTCCCCACTCTTCTTTCTCACCGGAACCAAATTGGCCACCCAATCGAAATATCTCAAGGGAACAATGATTCGGGCATCCAGCAGCTTTTTCACCTCTTTCTCCATGACAGGTAGCAACATAGGATTTATCTGTCTCAACTTCTTCTTGAATGGATTAGCCTCTTCTTTCAGCGGAATCTTGTGTTCAATGACTGATGTGTCAAATGTCTTAAGGTCTTTGTAGGTCCATGAAAACACATCAGAAAACTCCCTCATCAACTCAATATATTCACCCCTATGTTCCTTGGTCAAACTCTTTGACAGCTTGACAAACTTAGGCTCCTCCTGTGTGCCGATATTTCACTCAGTTATGTCATCATCATCATCTGAAATCCTCCCCTTTACTGCCACATCATTCCCATTAAACAGTCTCTCTAATGGGACCAGTCCTCTCGGAATGTGATTTCTAGGCAACTGAATAATGTCATGTTTTTCTATTTTACTCGGCAACTCGCCCCCATCCAAACTTTCTTCAGAGACATAATCTTGATCGATATGCATCTCTAAAAACTCCTCGATAGTCTCCAAGAATCTCTTGATCTCAAGATCGTCCTCAAACACCTTCCAATGCTTAACATTGTCAGGTATGGAGGGCTTGTATTTTACTTCTACATCATACCTTAGTTTGGGTGGCAAGGGTACTTTGAAAAGGCTTGCAGATGTAGCCAAGGAATCTGCCACTGTGTTTTCTTCCCTCGGGATGAAAGAAATGTTAAATGCTGAGAAGAAACTGTCAATTAGATCCCATACCTCATTCCTGTAACTTCTGAGTCGAGGATTCTTAGCTTGATAAGCGCTTCTGATCTGCTGGACCACCAACTTTACATCACCGAACACTGCTACCTCTTGAATTCCCATTTCCCTTGCGACTCTTAATCCTAGGATAAGAGATTCATATTATGCCACGTTGTTGGTAGCCTCAAATTCTAATTTGTATGACAAAGATATGGTCTCCTGAGGAGGTGATACAAAGACTACTCCAGCTCCAGCACCTTCTCTGGAGGAGGCTCCATCAAATAACATTTTCCATATGGGGGTGATGGAAGAAGGAGGTTTAGGGGAGATGGTGGGCTTCTTTCTGAGTTTGAGAGGAGGGTCGGGGGCATGGGTGAGTTGTAGTAAACTAGAGCCTAAATCAGTGTCCAAGGCAAAGATGGGATGATTGGTGGGGTTAGCTTCATCACTGATTATGTAGGCCAGTTGGGCTTCCCGATATAGTCTTCTATGCTCTCCTCCAAACACTGGAATGGTGGCATATGTGAGGTCCATCTGTAAGGTTCCCCCCAATCTTTTTATCCAAGATCTTGACAATAGCATACCGAACTTGGGGGGGACATCAGCCACTACGATATCCATGACCACACTTTCCATGGGTAGTTGAAATAGGGTCACAACCAGGTCTTTAATAACTCCAAGACACTGAACTCTCCTAGAGTCAAAGGAGTAGAGGTCATGGTAGGCTCGGGTGACTTCTAGCCCTAACTCTTCCATGACAGTTTTGGGCATGAGGTTGTGAGAAGCCCCTGAATCCATCAAGCAGTTGTGCAGCACTTTATCATGTATGTTCAAAGATGTGTAAAAAGGAGGGGATGAGTCATCTCTATATTCTACCATGGGACCGAGGAAAATTGCTGGCTTTTCATCTTGGAGGTTTATGGAGTCTGTGGGAAGGCATGAGGCTTCAGGCCGTAAAAGCTCAAAGAAGCGTTTTTTAAATTCTCCATGTCTAATTAGCTCAGTGAGGGGCATAAGGATCCTGATCTTTTGAATCTCATGCTCAAAATTAAAATAAGATGTAAGCTTTGGGATCTCTCTTATTTCAGGGGCATGATGGTGGACAATGGGAGAGAGGGGTTGAGCCTTCTTACCTATGTGACCATCCGCTACTTCATTAGCAGGTTTCTCTGCTCTAGTGGACTGCTTGGGAATATCAGGTGCTACTGTCTTTTTGTCGGATCTCAGGTTATACCTGCCTGGGCCGCCGCCAACCTTGTCTTCCTTGCTCAGTTCATTTAGCTGACTGTCCATGAGAGACTCCTCGTATGTTGATTGAGTGAGGTGAGGAAAAGGAGGAGTGTCTCCGACGCAGTGGATTTCAGGATCAAGCTCATCTAATTCCCCTTCTTCCCCTTTGGCCACAAAGTTGTTTTGGAAAGGGGCCTAAATTTTCTGGTCTTCTCTGTCTCTTCCCCTCTCTCTTTGCATATTGGGGGGAGTAAAATTATTTGGCCTCCTGAAGCCTCCTTTATTTTCGGCGATCTGAGGGCCTTTATATATTTTCCTTCCTTCCACCCTCATCCTCTCCATTTCTGCAGACAGAGACTTCACCATCTTGGTCAGCTCATCCAATTGAGGGTGGGGCACCGCTGGGTCGGACGTTGAGGCTTACGACCTCCCCTTTCTCCTGTCAGAGTCGACCTTGTTCCTCAGTCTGTCAGCTGCTAATATGTTGGATTCTACTTCTATGGCCGCATCTTTCATTTGGGCTAAGGAGGTGGCTCTTCTTTCTCTCAGCAAAAGGCAGAAATTAGGGCCAAATGCACCAGCATAAGAAATTTGGGCAGAGGCTTCTGATGGCTTTACCTCGGCAGGGATCTTATTATACATCTTATTGAATCTTTTGGAGAAGTCAGAGATAGACTCTCCATCCATATTCTTCAGAGACCTGAACTCTGTCATGTAATACATAAAGTCCTTCCTATCTCCCCACTGCCTCAAGAAATCACTATCTAGAGCTTCAATCCCAGCAATAGATCCGGGAGCTAATCCTCTAAACCACTTCCTCACTTCACCATCTAGGATCTGGACGAAGACTCTCATCCAGACATCTTCATTTTCAATGTTGAGGTTTTCTGCATAACTGTAGAAAGCAGCCAGGTGCTCTTCAACAGTTATGTCTCCTTCCCCAGTGAACTTGGGCATGTATTTCAAGTAATCCCCAACAGGGAGAGGATTCATAGGATGGGGTAGGATTAGGGGAGCGTATCTGGTAGCGACTATGGCATCCATTCTATTTAGAGGGGGATTAGGACCAGCCATAGGGATATTAGGTGGAGGAGAACTCGGAGGAGAAGGAGTTCGTGAAGGGGCTACTGGGACTGAGTTTCGGAGTGGAGTAGGAAACAAAATGGGATTTAAGGAGAAGGCTAACGAGCTTGAGTCAGCAGACGCTTCTCTTTGCACAGGAGTAGTAAAGATAGGAGCGGGAATATCTTCAGTGGTCCCGGCACAATGCCAAGGTACATTTTCAGGGGAGAGGAGAGTGACAAGGTCTCTTCCCTCCGGTACCTGACTAGGAAGGGAAAATTCAGCAGGAACACTCCCGAAGTTTAGGAAACGGGAAACCTCGGAAGGAGGCCAGTCAAGAATCTGAGGAGGAGAAAACGGAGTTCTTACGAAAGGAGATGGCGGATTACCTGGCTCGGCGATGGAAAATTCTTCTTCGGGGACCTTTCCTTTCCTGAGCACCGCTTCTGGATCAGATTTAGGTGTAGCTAGAGGCAGCTATGGATGAAACCGAGTATGTTTACCTCTGGAAGCCACGGTTAAAACAATGGTTTCACTCCAATGGATTCGTCACAATGGAGTCACCAGGCGCACAGTAGCAATCTCAATAGTTCTGATATCTGATGCACCTTCAGAATCAGTCAATCATTGTCGTTCAATCCCGGGGAAAATATTCAACTTCATCCCTGGCAACGGTGCCAGAAATGTTAGCGCTAGAAGTCACTCCTGGATTGCTTGCAGGAGCAGAGCCCAACACCCATCAGTTTTATGTCACGATTTGTTTATAAGGGGTGATCGAATGGAGATAATGGCTCGAGGAGGAATCACTCTAACTCCGGGAATGGGTCTGGTATGTAAAGAACAAAGGAGGTCTGGAATCTCAACCTCATCCAGTGGGTTGATTAAAAGATGGGTAGGTGGAGGACTTAGGAGAAAATGAACAAACAACCCTGGGAAACAAGCTTGCGACGGTTTGTAGGGGAAAATCTCTGAACACAGGATCTTCTTGGTTCGAGGCTTCAAGAAACTGAAAAGAAGACTTGATTAGATCCTCCAATTCCAAGTCACTCAGCGTTAAAGAAATCACAGGAACCGACTAGCGACTCTGTAACTATTACAGTGATCCATCACAACATCATCCTATAACAGCTACAACTCAACTGGATCCTCCAATTCTGAGTTTCTCTAACACAGTATAACAAAGACGTAAGAGAAGTTGGCATTCATAAGGCAAGAAGTCTCAGAAGTCTATAAATAACCAGAGTATCAGTGCTTCATTAAAACATCACAACTGGGAGCTCTGCTCAACCATTGATAGATTACAAAATTACAAAGACTGAGTCTATATACTCAGGAAAATTCACCCAACAGAGGCGTGCTTAGACACCCAAGGCTTGGTGTCTTTTCAGTCAAATTCGGACAGTATTTCTCTATTTGTCTCCACCTTAATTGTGCATGGCCCCTGCAGGGGGAGGGTAGTTGAGCTATTAAGTGTTGAGCTAACGTGTGCAGACTTTTCTGTCTCTTTGCAGACTTCGGCATGGCTTCTTTGAGGAACTGGGTACACAGGATCCTCTCGAATGGACCGCTTGCCAGATTTTCCATACCTTACGCTTAATGTATGAGGGGAGGTCTCACCTACCCCTTCTCGCCTTCATTTACTTCAGGCGAAAGCCGGGAGCGAGATCGCATCAGATGATACCTAAAGATTGAACGATCCACTTAGTGATTAGACTCGACGCCTTTGGCCCCCTCCTCGCGTAGCTCCTTTCCTTCCCAAACGACTGCGGGCCACGACCCTGTATATATCCCAAAGTTCTTTCGGCGTTCGCGCATAAAGAGGATTTGATCCATGCATCTTAGAATCGCGATGAGCGAAGTGCCGAAGTAGCTTGAGTTGGCGCCACGCGTTTCCCCAGATCCGATGGCTGAGAACTTACCCGATACCTCGGTGGGCCTGGATCCGAGACTTCCTCGGCATCTCGTGCATCGGAGCATAATAGCGTTGTCTTTTGCACTTTGTAGCTGCGACGGACGAAACGCCGATACGACCCAATTGAGCGACACGCGTCCTTCAAATATGACGATCCTAAATTCACCCGACGCTGCTGTGGGCCCAACTTTAACCTCTCGCACTTCGCGGCCTCGCGAGTTGGAGCGTCGAACTTTAGCATTCTTTCCTCGTGAAGTCCCGAGACGCAATGGTCAGCGAAGGTTGACCTCCTCCGGGCACCTTCCGTAACTCGGAGCTTCGTGCAACCAAAAGGGATATGGTTCGCCCTTCAAACTCACGAACCCCGAGCTCGCGAAATAACTGAAGCGCTTATATTGACCGCGATCAACGGCCCTCATAACTTCGCGAGTGCCTCCCGAAGGATCCCGACCGTTGTCCTCCTTCAAACTTTAAGCGCTATTCTTGACACGGCTCGGTTACTATGCAATTACCCATCACTCATTGTTCGGCTCTGTCGCTGAACTCTTTCTGCTGAAGCACGAAGTGCCCGCTCGCTTGATTTTCAGTCCAAAAGGACTTCCTTTATGCACTGCTCTGGGGCGCTCCTCGAGCAGCCTGCAAACCTGTGTATCTTGATACCGAAGAAAAGAAATGTTGCTAACACAGTCTTCATGAGATGGGGTTGAGTAGCGAGAGTCCCCTCCACGTGACACTAATTGAGAGAGGAGGAAGCCCAAGTTGATTCAAGATACCTTGAGGGAGGCACAAGGTTCCTTGGGGAATCCCAGGCAGGCTGTGAGAGAGAGTAAACCTCCTGAGAGGTTTTCCAGCTACATCACAATGGTGAACAGTATTCGAGAGTCTAAGCCTTCCACTTTTGAGGAGGCTACTGGTAGATAGGTTTGGAGAGATTCCATGATGGAAGAGTACAATTCCATCATGAAGAATGATGTCTGGTAAGTTGTTAATAGACCTGAGGGGAAGTCAGTGGTGAATTTTGGGTGGCTCTATAAACTCAAACATGTTGCGGATGGCAGAATTGAGAAGTACAAAGATCACTTTATGGCTCGGGGGTTTTCATAGGTTGAGGGAGTTGACTATGATGAGACCTTTGCGTTGGTCACTATATATACCTCGATCAGGTTAGTGATTTCCATTGCAGCAGAGATGGGTTGGAAGATCCACCAGATGGATGTGAAGACCACATTTCTGAATGGTCTTATACAGGAGGAGATGTATATTTAGCATCCATTGTTATTTTAGGTGCATGGGAGAGAGTCTCATATGTGTAGACTGAAAAAGGCATTGTATGGGTTGAAACAAGCTCCTAGAGATTGGTATTCAAGGATTGATTCCTATTTGCAGCAGTTGGGCTTTGAGAAGAGTGAGGCAAATACCAACCTAGATTACATTGTGGTTGGAGAGGATCCTCTAATTCTCTTGCTATATGTGGATGATATTTTCATTACAGGGGGATATATACTCATCACTGGCTACACGGAGAGCCTTGCTTCAGAGTTTGAGATGACTGATATTGGACTTATCCACTATTTTTGGGGATTGGAGGTTTGGCAGGATACAATTGGTGGATTCCACTTTATATTGTCATTTGATTGGGCCATTGATGTATTTGGTCAATACCAGGCCAGATATTTGTTTTGTTGTCAACACTCTCAATCAGTTCATGGTGGAGCCTAGGAGAGTGCACTGGGTGGTAGAAAAACATGTTCTCAAGTATCTTTGTGGTTCGGTAGATTATGGTCTGGACTATCATAGAGGAGATGGAGTTCGTCTGGTTGGATATACAGATTCAGGATTAGGCAGGATGTGTCAGTGACCAGAAGAGTACTTCAGGGTGTTGTTTTGGATTGGGCTCAGCAATTGTGTCTTGATTCAGTCTGAAGAAAAAGTCAGTGGCATTGATTTCTGTAGAGGCTGAGTATATGGATTGCAATCAGTCTAGTTGTGAGTCCCTTTGGCTTTGCAAGTTGTTGGTGGGATTGTTTGGTGTGCAGTTGAGGCCTACCTTGATTTACTGTGATAATCAGAGTTGCATTAAACTCTCAGAGAATCCAGTTTTTTATGATAGGTCTAAGCATATCGAGATTCGTTATCACTTCATCTGTGACTATGTTCAAAGAGGAGCAGTGGAGCTATATTAAATATCTACAAAAGAGCAGGTTGCATACATAATCACCAAAGCATTAGGCAGAGGCAAGTTTGTATTTTTCAGGGACAAACTTGGAGTGGTGAGTAACACTTTCCTCGGTAAGAAGGAGTGTTCAAAATAATTAAAAAATACCTAGGAAAGTGTTTCTCATCACCTAGGAGCCTAAGTGGTGAGAAAGTGCCTAATGTGGACCCTAGTCATTTAATTTGTGATAAGCAAATTAAAAGGTGACTTTTTGAGGCTTAGGGAAAGTGGGTGAATAAAGTGATTTTATCCCCACCGGTGATCTTGTCTAATCTCAACCGTTAGATGAGATGACTTTTGAGATTCCATCATGAGGTCGATTAGGGTAAGGATGGCACACCCATTGTTGGGTTTTTGAGACATTTTTGAGAGAGAAAGAGAAGAAATTTGAGTTGGAGAAAGAGGTTATTTTTGTAGAGCTAGTGAACAAATTCCAAGGTTGGAAACTAGCATGAAAATCGATGCAAGAGGTACAACATTAACAGCAGGTTGTACAGTACGTATTTCAAGAGTTCGTACAATTTTTGTTGGCATGGAAATCGAGGAAGAGTCACAACATTAAATTATGGTCGTACAGTACGGATTTCACAGTCCGTACAGCTGAGTTTTTGGGAAAATAAATTGACGAGGGTACAACTAGCTGACACAGGCCGTACCATACAGATTTTCCCAATTCATACTGTCGATTTACTGCATAGAAATCGAGGTAAATTTCTTTGTGTGATTTATGGGAGTTTGGCATGATTTTCAAGGAGGTCGTACAGTCATTTATTACCCAGTTTTTTGTTGTTGTTGTGTGCATGAATTTCGAGGCATCTGTAAATCCATTTAGAGGCACAAATATCGAGGAGCAGACCTATACTTTGGTGCAAAAAATTCTGGCATGAATTTTAAGGAGTTTGGTTCAAAACTTGTGTGAAGACTTGGAACAGTTTTTGAGATAAGTTTTTCATTAAATTTATGAATATGAATATGTTGTAATAAAATTTCTCTAAAGCTCACAAATAATAAAAACTCCCTCTCTCACTAGTTTTCCCCTTGTGGGTTTTTCCAGGGTCGTTGTTAGACCAAAAATCTCTGTGTTATTTTCTGAGTTTAATGTGTTGCTGATATATTTTATTTCTGCGTTAAAACGATGTTCGGAATCCTCATGTTTCAGTTCTGAAAATTTATGCTGTCTTGATTTTAATTGGTTGTCATAAATCTGGGTTTGGGCATTAAACATTCTCTGAAATATCAGCGAGACTAAAACTGGGTTGGGGTTTGAAATTTTACAAAGCATTGGTACCACTTTTCTCCAAAATAGTGAAAGGGCTTGAGTTTCTTGCCTTCACCCTTCAATATTTCCTTGTTGATGTGAAGCCACACCTGGTCTCCAACCTGGAATTGATGATCAACCTTGTGTTTGTCATGCTGAGATTTATACTATCCTTGAATTTTCTCCAATTGTTCCCTGACTGCTTGGTGTACCTATTGGATCCTCTGGATGAACTTGCGGGCTTTGTATTCATTTATTTATTCATTTGAATTGGCATCTCTCCCATACATCAAGTCCAAATGAACTTTAGGTAGGTACCCAAAACATGTCTTAAAAGGAGAACATTAAGTGGACGAATGTAAGGCTTGATTGTAAGCATGTTGTACATAGGGTATATGTTCATCCCATACTTTGGGATGCTTGCTATAGTAGCCTCTAAGCAAATGTACCACTGTTCGGTTAACAACCTTTGTCTGTCCATTGGTCCGTGGATGGAAAGTAGTGCTCCTCTTCAACTTGGTGTCCATCATTCTCCACAATCTTGTCCAAAAATCCCCAAGGAATTGAGTATCTCGATCTGAGATAATGGACGTGGGTAACCCAAAGTGAACCCAAACATACTGAAAGAAGAGATTAGTAGTCTTCTCAGCAGTGATCTGATTTTTACATGGAATTAAGATATACATATTGTTGAACCTATCCACTACAACATACAAATAGTCATGACCCCTTTTCGACATTAGTAAACCCCCTACAAAATCCATGGAGATACTTTCCCATGGATGGGATGGAACAGGTAGTGGTGAGTATAGCCCCAGTTTTCTATTAGTGGGCTTACAACTAGAACACATAACACACCCATTTACATATTTAGTTACAATTGCTTTCATTTGAGGCCAGTAACAAAACCTCTACAAATGAGCCATAGTTTATCCTACCCCAAAATGCCCAGACACAAGAGAAGTGTGAGCTTCTCATATTACATGGACTCATTCACTTGTAGGAATACATATATTTCCAAGATGGTAGAGTAGTTTTCCCTGCATAAAATATTTCTCTACCTGTGCACCATGGCTTAGCTTCTCATATACTTCCTTAAAATCTTCATAAATGGCATATTGTTCCACATAGCTACCATGAGATAAAGAAGAATTCTTCAAAATAATCGAAGCAACAATAGGAGGTCTAGAAAGCATATCATCTACATTGTTACTTGTACCATTTTTGTACTTGATTACCAAATGAAATTGTTGTAGGAAACCCATCCACCTGTAATGTCGAGATTGTTGCAGTTTGGTTTGTTCTTGGAGATACTGTAAGGGTTGATGATCTATATGTATGATTGTTTCCTTCCCTAACAAGCAGTGTTTCCATTTCTTTACGCTTTGAACTAATGCATACAACTCTTTATCATATGTAGGATAGTTAACAGAAGCTTGGTTAAAAGTTTTCGAGTGGTAACAGATAGGCTTATGATATTACATCAATACTGCACCCATGGCGTATCCGTTGGAATTTGTCTTGATCTCAAAGGTTTGTTGAAGATTCAGTCGTGCTAATACTGGTGCGGTACTGATCTTTTCCTTCAAAGTGTTGAAAGCTTTTTGTTGCTTTCCTCCCCACTGAAAAGTGTTCTTCACACTAGTTAAGGCATGCAAAGGAGATTCTATAAAGGAGAAGTTTGAAATGAACCTCCTCCAATACTAGACTGCACCTAAGAAGCTATGTATCTTAGTTACACTTTTGGGCTTAGGCCAATTTACAATTACATCAATCTTGGAAGGATAAATTTTTAATTTTCCTCCTCCTACAATATGACCTAAGTACACAAGAGTAGTCTTACCAAATTCACATTTGGACAATTTTACATACAAATTTTCCTTTTGCAAAGTATCCAATACTTGCTTTACATGCCTCACATTTTCATCCCAAGTCCCGATAAATATAAGAATTTCATCTAAATATACAATCGCAAAATCATCTAGAAAAGTATTGAATACATCATTCATCACATGCATGAAGGTTGTGGGAGCATTACAAAGCCCAAATGACATAACTAACCACAAAAACAATCCATGTTTGGTTTTAAAGGAAGTCTTCCATGCATCTTGTTCTACAACCCTGATCTGATGGTATCCACTACGCAAATCCAACTTAGTGAAATAAACAACATTCTTTAACTGATCAAGTAAATAATCTATACGAGGAAGAGGGAATCGATTTTTCACTGTGATTTTATTTAAGGCCTAGTAATCGACAAACATTCACCATGTGCCATCTTTCTTTGGCACCATCACGATTGAAGAACCACAAGGAGATGAGTTGGGCCTGATGACCCCTTGATCCAACAAGCCTTGAACTTGCTTCTTGATCTCTGTCATCTCTACAACTGATATCATGTACATGCCCACATTAGGAAGAGGATAATCCTGCTGAATATGTATTTCATGTTGGATTTCCCTCTTAGGGGGTAATCCATCTGGTTCCTGTAAAATATCATCATACTTAGAAACAATATCAATTAATTATTTCTTATGAAAAGGATCACATCCTTGGAAAGCATCGGATGTTCTGGCACCTTTATCCCTTATGACCATGAGTACACATCTCTTATTAGTGTTTATGAGTCTCTTCATTTGTCCTGCACTAACAAGTGTTGTGTTTACCCTCATGCTGTGAGCTCTAACAATATATTCCACTCCCCCCTTAGTAAGGTGGTATTTTTTCTCATGAAGAAAAAATACTACTTTTCTATCATAAATATAAGGACTCCCCAACAGTATGCCACATATATCAAGTGATACAACATCCAAATCCACTTCATCAATCAACTTTGAAGCAATAGAAAATTTGACCAGTATTAAATTTTGGTCGTACAGTACGGATTTCACTGTCCGTACAACTGAGTTTTTGGGCACAAAAATCGAGGAGGGTACATCCAACTGACACATGTTGTACCGTATAGATTTTCATAATCTGTACAGTCGACTTATTGCACATAAATCGAGGTAAATTTATGTGTGTGATTTCTAGGAGTTTGGCACAGTTTTCAAGGAGGTCGTACAATCATTTATTACCCATATTTTTTCTACTGTTGTTGGCATGAATTTTGATGCATCCATACATCCAGTTAGAGGCACAAATATCAAGGAGCAGACTTGTACTTTGGTGTAGAAAATGCTAGCACGAATTTTGAAGAGTTTGGCTCAGAAATTGTGTGAAGACTTGGCATAGTTTTTGAGATAAGTTTTTCATTAAATTTATGACGATGAATATGTTGTAACATAATTTATCTGAAGCTCACAAATAATAAAAACTCCCTCTCTCACTGGTTTTCCCCTTGTAGGTTTTTCCAGGGTCGTTGTTAGACCAAAAATCTCTGTGTTATTTTCCGAGTTTAATGTGTTGCTGATATATTTTATTGCTGCATTAAAACAATGTACAGAATCCTCATGTTTCAGTTCTGAAAATTTATTTGGTGTTGAGTTTAATTGGTTGTCATAAATCTGGGTTTGGGCATTAAACATTGGCTGAAAAATCAGGGAGACTGAAACTGGGTTGGGGTCTGAAATTTTACAAAGCATTGGTACCACTTTTCTCCAAAATAGTGAAGGGTCCATAACGAATGGGCTTGCGTTTCTTGCCTTCACCCTTCAATATTTCCTTGTTGATGTAAAGCCACACCTGGTCTCAAGCCTAGAATTGATGATCAACCTTGTGTTTGTCATGATGAGCTTTATATTGTGATTGACTTTTCTCCAGTTGTTCCCTGACTGCTTGGTGTGCCTGTTGGATCCTCTGGATGAACTTGCGAGATCTGTCTTCATTTATTTCTTCATTTGAATTGGCATCTCTCCCATACATCAAGTCCAAATGAACTTTAGGTAGGTACCCAAAACATGTCTCAAAAAGAGAACACTAAGTGGAGGAATGTAAAGCTTGATTGTAAGCATGTTGTACATAGGGTATATGTTCATCCCATACTTTGGGATGCTTGCTACAGTAGCCTCGAAGCAAATGTATCATTGTTTGGTTAACAACCTCTGTCTATCTGTTGGTTCGTGGATGGAAAGCAGTGCTCCTCTTCAACTTGGTGTCCATCATTCTCCACAAGCTTGTCCAAAAATCCCCAAGGAATTGAGTATCTTGATCTGAGATAATGGATGTGGGTAAACCAACGTGAACCCAAACATACTGAAAGAAGAGATTAGTAGTTTTCTCAGCAGTGATCTGCTTTTTACATAGAATTAAGATACACATATTTTTGAACCTATCCACTACAACATAAAAATAGTCATGACCCCTTTTCGACATTGGTAAACCCCCTACAAAATCCATTGCGATACTTTCCCATGGATGGGATGGAACAGGTAGTGGTGAGTATAGCCCCAGTTTTCTATTAGTGGGCTTACAACTAGAACACATAACACACCCGTTTACATATTTAGTTACAATTGCTTTCATTTGAGGCCAATAAGAAAACCTCTACAAATGAGCCATAGTTTTTCCTACCCCAAAATTCCTAAACACAAGAGAAGTGTGAGTTTTTCGTATTACATGGACTCGTTCACTTGTAGGAATACATAGATTTCCAAGATGGTAGAGTAGTTTTCCCTACAGACAATAGTTCTCTACCTGTGCACCATGGGTTAGCTTCTCATATACTTCTTTAAAATCTTCATCAATGGCATATTGTTCCACATAGATACCATGGGATAAAGAAGCATTATTCAAAATAATAGAAGCAACAATAGGAGGTCTATAAATCATATCAACTACCTTGTTACTTGTACCCTTTTGTACTTGATTACCAAATGAAATTGTTGTAGGAAACCCATCCACCTATAATGTCGAGATTGTTGCAGTTTGGTTTGTGCTTGGAGATACTATAAGGGTTGATGATCTGTATGTATGATTGTTTCCTTCCCTAACAAGCAGTGTTTCCATTTCTTTACGCTTTGAACTAATGCATACAACTCTTTATCATATGTAGGATAGTTAACAACAGCTTAGTTAAAAGTTCCAGAGTGGTAACAAATAGGCTTACGATATTACATCAATACTGCACCCATGGCATATCCACTGGAATATGTCTCGATCTCAAAGGGTTGTTGAAGATTCGATCGTGATAATACTAGTGGGGTACTGATCTTTTCCTTCAAAGTGTTGAAAGCTTTTTGTTGCTTTCCTCCCCACTGAAACGTGTTCTTCACACTGGTTAAGGCATGCAAAGGAAATGCTATAAAGGAAAAGTTTGAAATGAACCTCCTCCAATACTGGAATACACCTAAGAAGTTGTGTATCTCAGTTACACTTTTGGGCTTAGGCCAATTTACAATTACATCAATCTTGGAAGGATCAATGTTTAATTTTCCTCCTCCTACAATATGACCTAAGTACACAAGTATAGTCTTACCAAATTCACATTTAGACAATTTTACATACAAATTTTCCCTTTGCAAAGTATCCAATACTTGCTTTACATGCCTCACATGTTCATCCCAAGTCCCACTAAATATAATAATTTCGTCTAAATATACAATCACAAAATCATCTATAAAAGGCCTGAATACATCATTCATCACACGCATGAAGGTTGCGAGAGAATTACAAATCCCAAACGACATAACTAACCAAAAAACAATCCTTGTTTGGTTTTAAAGGCAGTCTTCCATGCATCATGTTCTACAGCCATGATCTAATGGTATCCACTATGGAAATCCAACTTAGTGAAATAAACAACATTCTTTAACTGATCAAGTAAATAATCTATATGAGGAAGAGGGAATCAATTTTTCACTGTGATTTTATTTAAGGCCCGGTAATCGACACACATTCACCATGTGCCATCTCTCTTTGGCACCATCACGATCGGAGAACCACAAGGAGATGATTTGGGCCTAATGACCCCTTGATCCAACAAGCCTTGAACTTTCTCCTTGATCTCTGTCATCTCTGCAACTGACATCTTGTACATGCCCACATTAGGAAGAGGATAATCTTGTTGAATATGTATTTCATGTTGGATTTCCCTCTTAGGGGGTAATCCATCTGGTTCCTGGAAAATATCATCATACTTAGAAACAATATCAATTAATTCTTTCTTATGAGAATGATCACATCCTTGGAAAGCATCGGATGTTTTGACATATTTCTCCCTTATGACCATGAGTACATATCTCTTATTAGTGTTTATGAGTCTCGTCATTTGTCCTGCACTAACAAGTGTCGTGTTTACCCTCATGTTGTGAGCTCTAACAATAAATTCCACTCCCCCCTTAGTAAGGTGGTATTTGTTCTCATAAAGAAACAAGACTACTTTTATATCATAAAGATAAGGACTCCCCAACAGTATGCCACATATATCAAGTGATACAACATCCAAATCCACTTCATCAATCAACTTTGAAGCAATAGAAAATCTGAGCCTACATTGTTTGGTGACATTAAGTTTTGCTTTATCACATACCCAACCAAGAGGATAAGGCTTTGGATGTGGTTTTGTTTCAAGACCCATCTTTTTGACAAGTGCTTCAGATATCAAGTTTACTTGGGAACCCGGATCAAATAATGTATCTATTTTAGTCTGTTTAGATAAAACTCTTATATGAAATAATTCATTCCTCTTTCGTTCATCATCATGAGATTCATTATTGGAATTTGAATTAGTAGGAAGGGAATATTTACCTTGTACTCCAACAGTTGTGATCTTTCCTTCGTCTCTTGAATAGGAACCAAGATCTTGTTGCATTGTAGCAATTGTTTTTGTCTTCCTCTTTCCAGTGAATTGTTTTGGTCTCTTCTCTGGATGTAGTTTCCAATAGTGTTCATCATCATGACCACTTTTATTGTAATGAGTGCAAGATGGATTTCCTTCTTCTCTCTTTACCATGGAGGTCTTCTTGTCCTTCCTTTTAAACTTCTTAAATTGCTTATGTGGGAGATTGGAAGGTTTCTTTGTGGGATCTTCTTGAACATGATTTCCCCTGTTCTCAAGGTGAGTGGCTTGCACACAAACTTTTTCAAGACTGGCAGGGTTAAAAAATAGTAAAGTATGATGAATACAACTGTGAAGTGTGCCAATATACTTCATTAAAGTTTCATAAGAATCCAAAGGAATGTTTAATGCAAGAGCTTTCTTCCTAAATTCTTCTGTGAAACTTTGTAGAGTTTGACCTTTACTTTTTCTTAAAGTTTTCCATTCCATCATTGCTTTATGTAAATAACCCGATGGATAAAATTGCTTCCTTATCGTTGATTTAAATTTTGACCATGAGGAAAGAAGATTACTACACTTTCTTTTGTCCTGAAGTTTTCTCTACCACCATATGAGAGAGGTGCCTTCCAACCGAAGAGAAGCCAATTGCACTTTAACTTCCTCTTCATCAATCTGTTATACACGACAATATACTTCAACCTATCAAATCCAATTATCTATCTTTTCAGGATTAGCATCTCCATTAAACATAGGTAAAGAAAATTTTATATCAATCTTTAATAATGATTTCTTAAAAGAGGCTTTATGGCTAGAATGATGAGAATGGTGAGAATGCTCAGAGGAATAAGAGCTAGAACTTGATGGTGAAGATGGAGGCTCAGGAGGGTCTCCTCCATCCCCTTGATTTACCAAAGCAACATCATTAGCTTGTGCTTCCTTGTTCTTCCCTTTCTTCTTCATCCTCTTCTCATAGTCTCCATACATTTGTACGACCATTTATGACATGAGATAAAACACCATATGGAAGTTTTTCTCATGTTCATCACACTTGTCCTCTTCTGCCATTTTCTTCCTTCGGGATGCACGACCAACTTTAGGATTGAAAGTCTTGAGATTTCCTTCACCCTGTTTATTCTTGTCCCTAGTAAGCATTCACATTCAACAATTCATATCAAAGATGATTGCTCTGATACCAACAATGTCCGGGATCTTTTCATCGAAGTGACTTATAAAGAATTGTATTAAATGAGCATAAATTAAAGTGAACCATTAAAGAAGAAAAATATCAATAATTAAGAGACATAAGTATCAAATATGAACACAAAACTTGATAACAGATTTCATCCTTTGTGGACTACGTCTCTGGGTCCTGCTCTCAAATGGGTAGGCCTTTTTATTAATTCAACAAAATAATTTGGCAAAATACATAAGTATACATCATTATGAAATTAAGATGTAGAATATTTGCTCAGATCAGAAAACATACAACACCATCGAATTCATGGCATTAAATTACCCAAAAATGTTTGTCTCTATGCCTCAATCCGAATATGGCACTCTTAGGCCTAAGATAAATTTTGTCTCGGTTTTTGTGCCCTACAACCTGCAATTAATTCCAAAAAAATGCCTTAAAAATTGTGCCCATCCATACCATCGCACGCCTCTCCCTGTGGTCTGGTGGATTTCAATTTTTAAATAATAATTGTGGGCATTGTAAACAATGGGGCCCTTTGGCCTATTGGTTGGCGGAGCTATAGTTAAGGCGTATACAATGGGGGAGGTCTCGGGGTCAAGCCCATAGGCCTCCCCTTTTGGGTGTTTGTTATAACTTATATATACATATATAAATGACTATAGTGGTTTCACCAAATTTGGAGGTGGTTTATATTGGACCGTTGGGCCGCCAAATCTGGAGAGGCTCCGCCAGATCTGGCGGACCTGCCATTTTTTTATTTTTGAATTTCGGTTCTCAAGCCCTCATTAGGGATTTTCCCACTACCACATGGCCCAATCATGATCCAACCATTGGTCCATGCCAACCACCTGTACAGTCACATTCCACATCATCCTGACATGTCATTCTGCCATGTGGTTGTATAGACTACCACGTGGCACTTTTTCATTGGTCCACGGATCGACCCAAAAAAGATAAAAACAAGTGACATGTGGAAGCCTATGGTGTTGTCACGTCACCATGCTGATGTCAGCATGACATGTGTCACCTCTTGTGTGCGCCACTTAAAATATATGGATGTTGATGTCATTCGTACTAATGTTGAAGTCGATAGTACGTATGTTGACTCATCCCCTGCTGATTGGGCTAGGTTAACCAAAATTTGACCGCGAATATCTTTTGATTTGTAACTCCCTTTGACGAGACATTTACGTCATTGGAAATATTGTGATGCACTCTTCGAGATGATTCCACTTTCATTGAGTTTTGAGGACTTTGAATTTTTTCCCTTTCTCTGTCTATTGAGGCCATTTTAAGCTTCCTGAGTTGCTTCTGTGAATTCTGAGTTTTCTTTAGTCTTCTCTAGATCCATTTTGGATCAGAATGACACACAAAAGTCATAATATAGTGATTTGATATAGTACGAGATCAAGAAAAATCTATAGGAAAAAAGGAAGATGGAAGATACAAGAAGGTTTGGAAAAGAAATGAGAAACAAGAAGAATTGGTGAATAAATACTAGGTCCCATAGATCGTAGAATTGGAAGTAGTACGAGAAATAAAATAAGAGCAGGTGAATAAAAAATAGGCCCAAGAGATTTTACTTTTAGGAATTGAAGTGCGAGATCAATCCACATGAAGAAAGGAATAAGTCAAAGTTCAAATATATGATGAGTCTATAGATGAAGAGGAAGACTACTTTGCATTAGGGTGGATTCTTCCATTTTTATGAGCTATTCGACTTGGATACTCATGATAAATATGAATATTGAACAGGGGGAGTCAATGTTGTAGCACTACATATCAGAGAACCATGATTTGAGAAGTTTGAAGTATTTGTAGAGACATATTGAGAGAAGTTAGATAGCAGAACTACAGAATGACAGATGAGTCATCATTGTGGACAGTTGAGTAGCAGAGTTATGGACAACTTATGACATATGGACAGAGATGGATACTTAGCAGGTAAAGAAAACTTCGGTCAGGGAAGATGCATAGCAGTTTATTTACAATCAGAATCATTAGAATCATTTGGTCATGTTATCACTCCAGGAAACTCTCCTAGGCTGCAAGTCGGAGATGTCTGGTAACTTAATCTTTTTGGAAACTATTTTCTCAATAATAGGAGTGGGATTGGATCAAGATGAATGTCTTAATCTCTGGATTGTATCTTCAAGATAGTCTAACTATATTCATGCAATACAAGGCCTTCAAGAGCTATTTATCATATAGATTTGTATAATTAGTGGATAAGAAAACCAATCAGTTAACCAAAACATACATCAACCATATATATGATGGGTCAACAAACTAGCCAAAGATTCTTATGATTCTTGCTTAATAGTCAAAAGTAAGATGACAGTTACCATAGGACCATTAAACAGAGACAAAAGAACGAATTCAACTCATATGCATAGACAAAGATGAAGGAGGGTCTGACAATAACAAATGAAAAAATCTTGCAGGTTGATATATTAAAGAAAATGTCTTTCATACAAAACGGTAGAAAATAGAACTCAAAATCGAACCAATAGTTCTTCAAAAGTTTTTGGCTTTATAGCCTTTTACAAAACAGTTTTCAGATCCTAGATTACTGAATCCAATCTTTCCAAATATAGAAAATCTAATATTGTCCTATTAAACTAGATCAATTAAACTTCTCAACCGTTCTTTAAGTCTTCAGATTATGGGCAGATGTAATAAGCCTTCTGAGGCTGCTGGATCTCATATGATATGAGAGGAGTCGAGCTTGACACCTGTAATCTTATCACCTTGTCAATAATTGATCGTTGCTTATCCTTTTTTATCATCTGAAACATCTTTAAAACCAAAACCACCACTTGGTAAAGATGTCATTAATTATCTCCCAACGATTGGAATACTTTCCTAATCCTTTGAGCAAGACAAACTTTGATCTATGCAAAAACATTAACCTTCTGCCCTGTCAGTGCTTTCGATAGTTACGGAAACTGGAATTTGTGCTAATTAACTACCAAAAAGACTGCTTTCAGTGGATAATGAACAATTGATATGTTCGCCTAAGCCACCGAAACCCGAGATCATCAAAATTTCAAAAAGCAACTTGCTTTAACTCAAAAACGCCTCAGGGATGGTCTTTAGTTTTATGTTTGTTGTTCAATATTTGTGGGATCAATGGTTGTTACTGGTTCATTGATTTGAACTGCCACTTCTGCAAGGGTTTCAAGAGAAGCATGAGCTTGATGTTTTGATTCCCTTACCTTTTTCCTCAAAGCTTTGACCTTTTTCTTTGAACCTTGGGCCACTCTTCACAAACTGTTATAATCCTTTACAATTTTGTCTTTCATTTTATTCTCCTTTATGCTCTCATGGGCTAACCTTTCTAATGTTGAATTGCTTTCTGTGAAGTTTTTTGAGAGGGTTTCATACCTGGTTTTTATTAATCTCTCAAGCACCTATTGTTCGGCTAGCTACTTCTTAAGCTTTATAATCTCTTTTGACTTACTTTGTTTTGCTTGTTTTCTAGATGAGGCCTCTACAGCTTGGCGATCTTGTTCTTCTTGGGGAGTAGGTGATGGAAGATTCTCATAACTCATTGTATATATGTCTACAAAAACAGAGTTGTCACGTCATGTGGTAACTGAACCTTCATGCCCCGTTTCCAATTGTTGTTCTTCATCTTCTGAGTCTGAGTATGGGAGATTTAGAATGATTTTATTCACTGGGATTTCACTGACTTCTTCCTTCTCATGGCTAAAATCCAATTTCTTCTTTGCTTTGACCGACTTAAGGGAAGAAGAGGTTTGATTAACTGGGGTTGGAGAGATAGCTCTTCTCCTTCTCTTTCCACTTCTAGGAGTGGAGGATTTTATGGAATGAGAGATCTTTTTGCCCTCTGCTTGAACCTCAGTTTGGAAATCATTCCAGAATAGGAAAAAATTCCATTCCTTACCCTTTCTTTGCAATAGGCTACAGACCAGCAGTTTGATTAAGCTATGATGGAATAATATTCCTACCACTTGACTAGGTTTGGCTTTGAATTGATAAGCCATCTTAGAGAAACTTCGGTGGAGGAAATAGGGTAGGTTAAGTGGGTATCTTCCTATAAAATGGTTTATGAGTTTAAAATGATACATCATGACCATGTTGTATCGCCCCTCACATGTTATATAAACCATTATAGCCTTGAGTAATTGTTGCCACTTCTCTTCAAGGAAGGATATAGGGATATCTTTCTTCCAAATTAAACCATGGTATTCTAGTTTCAGATAAGACCTGAACTCAATATTCTTAATCATAGTAATCTTAAACCATCTTTCTCTGGTTGTTGGAAGCTCAGTAACTTCGGCAATGAGATATTCATCAATTTGAAATTCATCCTGGCCAATGCATGCTTTCTTTCCATCGAAACTCAGAGCAAAATCCTCAGCCGCCTGTTGATGAAAACTGTCTAATTTTTTATAGAAATTAAAACACCCTTCATTCTTGAATATTTGGCATACCTTAGGATGAGCTTCCAGATACCCGATATCATTAAGTTCCTTCCTCAGTGTCGTTGTTCCTTTCTTCATTTCTTCACAACGTTATAGCACACCTATGATCAAAGGAGTGAATTTCGGACCGAGTTACAGTGCATAGGTTCAGAGATAATTGGCTTATCTAGGCTAGGACTGAGATAAATGAGGGCACTTTTAGATTGTGGCACTAATTGCAAGGAATGTGGCGAAAAGGCTAATGATGTGCGGGAGTCATGATATTTTTAACTAAAGAGAAAGAGAAGTACAACACCATGACGTTCAATGATATGAGATATGCGCTCATCAAATAGCGGGATCGGCTTTTCTGATCGTGAACGGTTCCCTCGGCAGTACTTTCGACAGCTTATGCAATCATGAAAACAATGAACCCCTTATTTGAAATGTGCGAAATGACATGTCTGGTATTTTTCTTACATCAACGGTTTTGATGATTAAATAGCCTTGGATTCCTTTATTTTAGCTCCCGAAAGATAAGGCTTTCGGTGACTAATGAATAATTGGTATGTTCACCTAAGTCATCAAAACCTGAGATTTGAATTTAATCTGGCACAGACTAGACGAACTTCAGTCCAAAACTTATTACATGAGTAAAGTTTTTAAAAAGTACCTCTAAAAATTTGAAAAAGTATTTTTCCAAATGACACTCTATCACCTAAAAAGCAAAATCTTAATCAATTTATTTGAGGATATAACACTGGCTCCTATTGGGGATGAAATCCTCCTTGTGAGGTTTCAAGAACCACAGTGTTGAAATTACTAATACAACTAAGAGGGGGGGGGTGAATCAGTTGTCTTTGAGCTTAAACAATATTAAGTCTATTAATACATTCTTAATCTTTCTTCAAGTGATCATCAACATTATACAGCATATGGATAGTAAAAGTAAAAGACATCAATCACATATAAGATATACACAGAGACAGATTTTCACGAGGAAACCCATAAAGGGAGAAAACCTCTTCTTCTTCGAAATGATAGGCAGTCTTTTAAGTTCTGTACATCATCTTTAATTGAGAACCAACTCAATGTGAGGCTACTACCTCTGTTTTACAAGCTGCAACTTGTTTGAGAGCACATACTCTCTAGTTTCTCTAGCACCCACTAGAAGGAAGCACCAACTCCCTGGTTTCTCTAGCACCCACTAGAAGGAATCACCAACTCCCTGGTTTCTCTAGCACCCACTAGAAGGAATCACCAACTCCCTACATGTTCCAGCACCAACTGGATGGAAGCACCAACTTCCAGTTATACAGGCTCCAACCTGTATAACAGAGAACACTTGTTCTCCCTTGCACCACCCTGCCACCCCGGTTTCTCTGGCTGCAACCAGATGGAAGCTACAACTTCCTGTGTTCAAGATCCCACTTGAACCTATGAGGACAACAGTCCTCCTGAGCACCTCCCAACCTTCCTAGAACATAAATGAACATATAAACATTCAACTACACAGATACATCAATTCTTACCAATTTTTCTTTGTTTTGTACGTCTGGTCATCTTCTAACTGTTCTGCAACTCATTTCTTCCTCTGTCTGTTCAGTAGGTCTGCTCTGCATCAACTTATTTTGTCATTATGTTCTTCTTCAACTTGTTCTGTTATTTTGCTCTACGTTTCATCTCACACTGTACATCTTCTCAATCGCATACTTTGTATCCTCTCATTTTCCTTTTCTTACGGTTTCATTCTTTTCTCATGCAAAAACAGCCAACTGCACACAGTCTGTCTCATCTTCTTTTATACACACCTACACGATGGTTCAACTTCCCAACTCCTTAGGCAAACAGATGACAATTGTCTAAGCAACTGAAATGCCAACTGAAACGCTAACTGATTTGCAATCATGAGTCTGTTTTTCTAATAGATTCGTAACTGGGAAGTTACCTCTGAGAGAAAACAGTAACCTTTCGATCATATTCCAATTTATCTGCTCCGTTGGATGAACTTCATTGACATTCCCTTTAAATCGGGTTCCGGCATTTCGGCAATCCTGTGTTGAGTGTCTCTACACTTCATTTCGCGATCCCTGAAGTTCCGATACGGAACTTTTCTGCACTAGCTCCTTCCCCAATATGACTATGGTCATAACCAAGCGCCTATGCAAAAAGCGCTTTCGCGATTTATCATTTCGTGATTTTCGACACTACGCTCCGTTAAACCCAAGTCAACAAACTTTCGATCACTTGCCACATGTCCTGTGATTCGATGGTCCAGATGTGATCTTGATTCAATGGCTACGATTGAATCGTGATTTCGTAATTTCGACATTCTTGTTGCATTGGGTTCTTTGCCTCTCCATGTCGCGATTTGTGAAACTCCGATATGGAGTTAGATCAATGGTTGAGATCTGATCTCTATTCAATGGCTGTGATTAAATCATGATTTCGCATATCGCGATATCGGGATTCCTGATGTTAATAAACTTTGACATCTCCAACTCTCGATCCCTGAAACTCCGACATGGAGTTAAATCAACGGTCCAGATATGAGCTTGATTCAATGACTGTGATTGAATCGCAATTTCGCATATCGCAATATCGGGATTCCTGATGTTAATAAAATTTGACATATCCAACTCTCGATCCCCGAAACTCTGACATGGAGTTAGATCAACGGTCCATATCTGAGCTTGATTCAATGACTGCGATTGAATCGCAATTTCGCATATCGCGAAATCGGCATTCTTGTTTCATTGTTTCTTTGAAATCTCCAACACGTGATCCTCGAAACCTCGATATATACTAGAATCAACGGTCCAGATTTGACCTTGATCTGACGGCTTAGATTAAGTCACAATTTTTTATATCGCGATTACGCCCTCTTCTCCTTGTACCTTAAAGGACGTGCAGGTTCTTCTTGATCCAACGATGGTCGGATCCTGCGCTTGGATCTAACACCTGAGATCTGTCCTCCTCTTCAACGATCTCTTCTTGTCTACATTCAGATCTGATGACCCCCGTTCTTTCGGGAATTTTGAATGGATCCAACGATCAGAAATACTTCTCAAGATTTACGGGCCTTCGATCATTCGATCAACCTGAGATTATTTTTTGTTTGCCTGGTTGCGTTGCCTTCGATCATTCGATCTTCCTGAACTTATATTTTGTTTGCCTATCTGTTACAAACTTCCTATACTCATGCCATCAATCCTATGTACATTCTTCCTGTACTTATGCTACTTGCCATCAATGACAAGCATTCGATGTCTGTTAAATATTTTCCATTCATTGTCTGTTAAATATTTGCCAATAATCTCCCCCTTTGGCATTGATGGCAACACAAGCATCCACATGCATTCAAACTCGACTCTCCTCATGAACTAGGACTCGACTCTCCTCACGAACTCTTTTCTCCCCCTTTGACATCAATGTCAAAGAAGAAGCATTTTTCCCCTGATCTATTGCCAAACATACTCCCCCTGTCGACTATAAGAATCTTGGAGATACACCAGATATTCAATAAGTACTCCCCCTGACCAGATGAATAGATTAGACACAAGAGATTATAACCCCCAACTTTTGACGAAGATATCCAAAAGGGGTCGTTGTTAATGGTTTAGTAAAGATATCAGCAATCTGTTCTGTAGAAGGTATATAATTCAGTTGAAAAAAAAAAATTGTAACTTGTTCTCTGAGAAAATGGTACTTGATTGGAATGTGCTTAGTCTTGGAATGAAGAATAGGATTCTTGGAGACACTAATGGCACTGGTGTTATCACAATGAATTGGAATAGGATCAGTGTAAGTTACCTTCAGATCTGCAAGAGTTTTTATCATCCATAAGATTTGTGTCCAGCAGGTAGCAGCAGCAATGTATTCTACCTTTGTAGTGGATAATGAAATGGATCCTTGCTTTTTACTAAGCCATGCAACTAATGAGTCACCCAAAAAAAATGCTCCTCCACTGGTGCTTTTTCTCTCATCAACACAGTTTGCCCAGTCTGCATATGAATAAGCAGTTAACTGGAAATTTTGATTTCTAGGATACCACAGAACATAAGTCATTGTTCCCTTCAAGTATTTAAATATCCTTTTGACAGATACCAAATGACTTTGTTTAGGAGAAGACTGAAAACGACCTACCATTCCAACATCTTGCATTATATCAGGACGGGATGTTGTGATGTACAGAAGACTGCCTATCATGGAGCGATATGTCCTTTGATCAACATCAGGTGAGATATCATCTTTACTCAGCTTGTAACCAACCACCATAGGTGTGCTAACTGTAGAAGAATATTCCATCTGAAATTTCTTCAACATTTCTCTCAAATATTTTTCTTGAGAAATAAAAATTCCTGCAGAGATTTGTTTTACTTGTAAGCCAAGAAAATATGACAGTTCTCCTATCATGGACATTTCAAATTCTGTTTGCATAGAATTATAAAACCACTGGACAGATGATTCATTAGTATAGCCAAAAATAATATCATCTACATAAACCAAAACAACTAGTAAATTATCACCTTCAGACTTAATGTAAAGGTTATTGTCAACAGTACCTTTCTTGAACCCTTTTTCTTGTAGAAATTTGTCCAGTCTATAATACCAAGCTCGTGGTGCTTGTTTTAGTCCATATAAGGCCTTCTTCATCTTACAAACATAATTAGAATTATCTTTCAATAAGAATCCTTCAGGTTTCTCCATATATACTTCTTCCTCTAGATCTCCATTAAGAAATGTTGACTTAACATCCATCTGATAAACTTTGAAGTTCTTATGGCATGAATAAGCAAGAAACATTCTGATAGCTTCCAATCTTGCCACTAGTGCAAAAGTTTCATCAAAATCCTGACCTTCAACTTGTGCATATCCTTTATAGACCAATCTGGCTTTATTTCTAACAACTTGTCCTTTTTCATTCATTTTATTCTTGAACACCCATTTGGAACCTATTACATTCTTATTTTTAGGTCTAGGGACAAGCTCCCAACTATTGTTCTTCTCAATCTGATCAAGCTCTTCATTCATTGCTCTAATACAAGTATCTTCCTGGCTAGCTTCCTCAAAAATTTTAGGTTCAGTCATAGATAAAAAGGCAACATGAGATTGTTCTAAGTCTTTAATCAATTTCCTTCTTGTCTGAACTCCTTCATTTATATCCTCAATTATCTGATTTTTAGGATGATTCTTTCTAATAATTCTGAGAGGTGATTTTGCTTCTTTCTGCTTATTTGTGTCAGTTTGAATATTCGTATCTTCATCTGATCCAGACTCTTCTCTTCTGATCCTTGGACCTGTTCATCTTCATTTTCAATTGTATCTTTTGTTCTTGGTTCAGCACTGCTTACATTTCTGACTGGAATTTCTTCATCAACTTTTATATCTATACAATCAACTAGTTTGTGCAGTCTCTTATTGTAGCATCTGTACCCTTTATTATTTGTAGCATAGCCCAAGAAGATACCTTCATCAGCCCTGTCATCATATTTTCCAATATTTTCATCATTGTTCTTGATATAACATGTACTCCCGAAAACTTTAAAATGCTTGATTGAAGCAGGTCTTCCAAACCAAAGTTCATAAGGGGTCTTGTCACTGTGTGGTCTGAGATGAGATTTGTTAAGGATATGTACAGCTGTATGAATTGCTTCCACCTAATATGTCTGAGGTATGTTCCTTTCATTCATCATTGATCTTGTCATTTGTTGTACTGACCTATTTTGCCTCTCAACAACTCCATTCTGCTATGGAGTCCTTGGAATTGTGTACTCTCTTTTGATCCCATGCTTATCACAGAACTCTTTGAAGTTCCCTGAACTGAACTCTCCTCCTCTATTAGACTTTACTGCCTTTAATCTTTTTCCTGTTTGATTCTCAGTCAAAGCCTTAAATACTTTGAATTTTTCAAATGCTTCAGATTTTTCTTTCAAAAAGGCAACCAACAATAATCAATAATCAACATAAAGTAATTTTATTTTCCTGTACCTTCTTTCCTTGATGGTCCACATAGATCCATATGTACTAACTGCAGAGGTTTTTCTATTGAAGGAAAGTTTTTAGATTTGAACTGAGTGCGAGTAAGCTTTCCTTTCTGACAGGATTTACAAACAGAGTCATATGGCTTTGATATCTTCGGAAGATATTTTGCTGCCCCATTGTTTATGAGTTTGATTAGGTGATCAAAATTTAGGTGACCAAGTCTCCTATGCCACAGCCAACTTTCATCATATTTTCTTAAATTGCATTCTTCTTCTTCTTCTTTTAAAACATAGACATTGTTTTTTGTCCTTATACCTTTTGCAACTAGCTGACCTAAATCCACAGTTTTTATTCTACAGTCTTTAGAGGTAAAAACAACTCCACACCCTCGGTCACAGACTTGACTGACACTAAGAAGATTATGTTTCAAATCTTCTACAAACAACACATCTTGAGCTTTTCTTTTTCCGTTACACAAACTTACAATTCCTTTACCTTTTATCTTTCCTGGTGCATCATTTCCAAAAGTTACATTTCCTGATTTGCTATCACTTAGAGTTAGAAACTTACTTATGTCTCCAGTCATGTGTTTGGAGCATCCACTGTCAATATACCATGGATTCTTTTTCTTTTGGGATGATAGCACTAGTCCACACTTGTCATCTACTTTCTTCTTCCAGACTTTGACATTTTCAATAGTGGGGATCAAATCTGAATTGTATTTCCTTAAGCGACAGTCTGCAGCTTTATGACTATAATTATGACAGTTGTAACATTCTGGTTCACTAAATAAAAGATCATAACAATTTTTATGCACATATATGTTGTTGTGTTTCACCTGTGTCCTTCTCCCAGTCATCACATGATTTATAATCTGTGATTGTTTGTTGCTTGGTTGTCTCAATATTTGTTGTGGAAGATAGTTATTCATTGAATATCTTGATTGTTCATATCTAAATCTTAAAAAACAGTTTATAGCTTTGTGACCAAAATTAGAGCAGAGAAAACAATAGCCATAGAAAAAATCTTTGTACCTTGGAAAAATTTGTCTTCTTTGAGGAGGTCGACTTATGTCATGCCAATAATCTTTCTGGTCTACAAATTCGGTTCTGGGGATTTTTCTTTCATTTCTTCTTGGTGGTTGATTTTCCTTCTTTGTTTCTGCAGAGTGATTGTTGTCTATGTTTGAGGATTTGACAAACTTCATAGATTCTGTATTACTTGGATGACCACTACTTGATCCTTCTTCGTATCCCAATCCAGCTTTCAACTTTGAATTTCTTTGCTGATTTAGAATGGAGGTTAATTCTTCTGAGGCTTTAATACTTGGCAGATTTTGATGATACAATCCTTTAAATTTCTCCATTTCTTTTATGGTTTTTACTATTTCTTCTTCCAAGGCTTCACACCTGACTTTCTTCTCTGACAATTGTTGTTTCAGTATGTCTTCTATTTTCTTTGCCTCTTCCAATTCCACTTTCAGCAGAGCAAAGTCTTCATCAGGTTTTTTACTGTCTTTCTCGAGCTGTGTCAACAATTGTTTTTGCTTTCTGTTCTTAGTTCTGAGTCTATCAATTTCTTCCAGTGCGCTGATTAGTTCTCCTTCCAAATCAACCATAGCTTATTCATCATTATCATCACTGCATGTGATTTTATTATCATAATCCTCTTTGGCCATAAGCATGAAGTCATTTGCCTTATCTTCACAGGATGAGTCACTATCAGTGTCTTCTGAGGAATTGTCATTATTTGCAACCAAACTTTTATTCTTATTATATTTCTTGTATTTGTACTTATTTTCCTCATCGGAGTTCTAGTCCTTTTTCTGATGGGGACACTTAGATGCAAAATGACCTATCTTACCACAATTAAAGAATTTGAAGGGCAACTTCCCTTGATATTTTCCTGACCCTTTCTTTAACGTTCTCATAAATTTTTCCTCAATATCATCTAATTCTGAATCAGTATTCTTGTCTTCTTTAAAAGAAGCTTCTCTAGTACTGGATTTATCTTTGTTAATTCTCATTTCATATGCAGTTAGAATTCCTAGAAGTTGATCAATGGACAGAGTTTTAAGATCATTTAATTCTTCTATTGCAGAGACTTTTGAATTAAATTTATCAGGCAAAGATCTTAAAATCTTCTGGACTAAGAGTAAGTCATCAAACTTCTCACGTAGACCCTTCATGGCATTTACAAGTTCTTCAACTCTTAAAAAATACTTGCTAATTGTTTCATCTTCATTCATCTTTAGTTGTTCAAACTTCAATCTGTATGTTTGAAGTTTGGCATCTTTTACTTTCTCATTTCCTTCACAACTGTTAATAAGTTTATCCCACATTTCTTTGGCAGTATCAAGATGCATCACCTTTACAAATTCAGCTTCAGCAAGTCCATTCAAGATAGCATTCATCCCCTTAGCATTAAAACTAAACTCTAACTTATCATCCTTGGAGGCTAGCACAACAGGCTTTGTATATCCAGTCTCTACTACATCCCAAACATCAGCACCCAAGGCCATTAAATATGTTCTCATTATAATCTTCCAAAAGGAAAAATTTGTTCCATCAAACAGAGGGCGCTTAGAGGCTGAAGTCCCTTCATGACTTGTCATGTTTAAGCTTACAGATCTACCTTTGAATAAAAGGAACCCGCTCTGATACCAATTGTTGAAATTACTAATACAACTGAGAGGGGGGGGGTGAATCAATTGTCTTTGAGCTTAAACAATTTTAAGTCTATTAATACATTCTTAATCTTTCTTCAAGTGATCATCAACATTATACAGCATATGGATAGTAAAAGTAAAAGACATTAGTCACATATAAGATATACACAGAGACAGATTTTCACGAGGAAACCCATAAAGGGAGAAAACCTCTTCTTCTTCGAAATGATAGGAATTATTTTAAGTTATGTACATCATCTTTAATTGAGCACCCACTCAATGTGAGGCTACTACCTCTATTTTACAAGCTGCAACTTGTTTGAGAGCACCAACTCTCTGGTTTCTTTAGCACCCACTAGAAGGAAGCACCAACTCCCTGGTTTCTCTAGCACCCACTAGAAGGAAGCACCAACTCTCTATATGTTCCAGCACCAACTGGATGGAAGCACCAACTTCCAGTTACATAGGCTCCAACCTGTATAACAGAGAACACTTGTTCTCCCTTGCACCACCCTGCCACCCTGGTTTCTCTAGCTGCAACCAAATGGAAGCTACAACTTCTTGTGTTCAAGCTCCCACTTGAACCTCTGAGGACAACAGTCCTCCCGAGCACCTCCCAACATCCCTAGAACATAAATGAACATATAAACATTCAACTACACAGATACATCAATTCTTACCAATTTTTCTTTGTTCTGTACGTCTGGTCATCTTCTAACTGTTCTGCAACTCATTTCTTCCTCTGTTTGTTCAGTAGGTCTGCTCTGCATCAACTTGTTCTGTCATTCTGTTCTTCTTCAACTTGTTATGTTATTCTGCTCTACGTTTCATCTCACACTGTACATCTGCTCAATCGCATACTTCGCATCCTCTCATTTTCCTTTTCTTACAGTTTCATTCTTTTCTCATGCAAAAACAGCCAACTGCACACAGTCTGTCTCATCTTCTTTTATACACACCTACACGACGGTTCAACTTCCCAACTCCTTAGGAAAACAGACGACAATTGTCTAAGCAACTGAAACGCCAACTGAAACACTAACTGATTTGCAATCATGAGTCTGTTTTGCTAATAGATTCGTAACTGGGAAGTTACCTCTGAGAGAGAACAGTAACCTTTCGATCATATTCCAATTTATCTGCTCCATTGGATGAACTTCATTGACATTCCCTTTAAATCGGGTTTCGTCATTTTGGAAATCCTGTGCTGAGTGTCTCTACACTTCATTTCGCGATCCCCAAAGTTCCGATACAGAACTTTTCTGCACTAGCTCCTTCCCCAATATGATTTTCGACACTACGCTCCGTTGACCCCAAGTCAGCGAACTTTCGATCACTTGCCACATGTCCTATGATTCGATGGTCCAGATGTGATCTTGATTCAATGGCTAAGATTGAATCGCGATTTCGCAATTTCGGCATTCTTGTTGCATTGGGTTCTTTGCCTCTCCATGTCACGATTTGTGAAACTCCGATATGGAGTTAGATCAACGGTTGAGATCTGATCTCTATTCAACGGCTGCGATTAAATCGTGATTTCGCATATCGCGATATCGGGATTCCTGATGTTAATAAACTTTGACATCTCCAACTCTCGATCCCCGAAACTCTGACATGGAGTTAGATCAACGGTCCAGATCTGAGCTTGATTCAACGACTGTGATTGAATCGCGATTTCTCATATCGCGATATCGGGATTCCTGATGTTAATAAACTTTGACATATCCAACTCTCGATCCCCGAAACTCCGACATGGAGTTAGATCAACGGTCCAGATCTGAGCTTGATTCAACGACTGCGATTGAATTGCAATTTCGCATATCGCAAAATCGGCATTCTTGTTGCATTGTTTCTTTGACATCTCCAACACGCGATCCTCGAAACCCCGATATAGACTGGAATCAATGGTCCATATTTGACCTTGATCTGACAGCTCAGATTAAGTCGCGATTTTTCATATCGCGATTACGCCCGCTTCTCCTTGTACCTTAAAAGACGTGCGGGTTCTTATTGATCCAACGATGGTCGAATCCTGCGCTTAGATCTAACGCCTGAGATCTGTCCTCCTCTTCAACAATCTCTTCTTGTCTACATTCATATCTGACGACCCTCGTTCTTTCGGGAATTTTGAATGGATCCAACGATCAGAAATGCTTCTCAAGCTTTATAGGCCTTCGATCATTCGATCAACCTGAGCTTATTTTTTGTTTGCCTGGTTGCATTGCCTTCGATCATTCGATCTTCCTGAACTTATCTTTTGTTTGCCTGTCTGTTACAAACTTCCTGTACCCATGCCATCAATTCTCTGTACATTCTTCCTGTACTTATGCCACTTGCCATCAATGACAAGCATTCGATGTCTGTTAAATATTTTCCATTCGATGTCTGTTAAATATTTGCCAACACATAGAACCAATGCCTTTCCTGAAAAAGGAAAACTTAAACTATCTACTAGTGTTTCCATTGGGCATGGAGTTATTCTGTAAAATCAAAGACTAAAAATAAAATTACAATGACCAGGATTCACAGCCTTAGACAAAACAGAGTTTCAGAAATCGCTCGTTGACTGGGCTACCGAACATTTCTTCACCTCTTAGACTTTGCAGAATGAAGGTGTTGTTGTTCTGTAGTTGAGTTATCATGAAAGGACCGGTCCACAAAGAATCAAATTTGTTGTGTTTGCCTTTATCCTGTCTAAGGGCGTCCCATTTTAGAACCCAATCACCAACCTAAAAATTATCTACCTTTTCCTTCCTGTCAAAAGTATCCTTGATCCTCTTTTGATGAGCCTATGATTTGTCTACCAACTGTTCTCGGACCTGCTGCAGTTCTACCAAATCGAGCATTCTTTTTACCATATTATTTGACTCAGTTTTCTCTTCCTGAAAAAATTTAGCCACTGGTAAAACTAGTTGAATAGGAAAAATGGCATCAATTCCATAGACCAATTTGAATGGAGAGGTTCCTGTGGATTTTTGATAGTTACTCTGTCTGCCCACAGAGAAAATTTCAGTTTAGAGTCCCAATTCTTTTTGTTCTCTTCTAACATCTTTCTGATGATTCTGATTAAGCTCTTATTGGATGATTCAGCCAGGCCATTACCTTGAGGGTAGTAGGGGGTAGAATGTGCCAATTGGATGCCCATTGATTCACACATATCGACCAATGCATCGGCTTTGAAAGATATTGCATTATTTGTTACCAGCCTTTTGGGGCAACAAAATCTGCTCAGGATGTTTTCATAAAGAAATTTCATGACGACCTGATGAGTGGCATTCCTGGTGGGAACTACCTCTATCCATTTTGTAAAATAATCAGTGGCTACTAAGATCCACTTATGTTGACCACTAGACAAAGGATTAATCTCGCCTATAAAATCTAAACCCCACTATTGAAAAGGACCCTTCACTACTATAGGTCTTAGGGGAAGAGATTTTAGTTGTTGTTTTCCTGTGAATATTTGACATTTATCGCAAGCTTTGATGAAAGCACACACATCTGAGAAAAGAAAAGGCCAATAGTACCCAGCCCTTAGAAATTTATGAATTGTGGTCTTCCAGTAATGGTGACCTCCACAAACACTTGAATGAAACTGATGTATAACTTCCATTGTCTCTTATTTGTCTAAACATCTGAGTAGTAAACCAACAGGGTCTTTCCAATAAAACAAATTGTTGTAAATGCAAAATTTGATGGCTCTGAGCTTAAGGGCTCGAGCTTGAGTCATGCTAAGTTCAAGAGGAACCTCTAGCTTCTGTAAAAAATGAATAATACCTGAGTACCACTCACAAGAAGACAAATGCTCCGCTACCTGTTGATTGTCATGTTGTCCTTCTGCTGCCACCTCCATATGCAAACTCGTTGAATTTTCCCCTATGAAATTTATGTCCAGCAGCTCATGGTTTTCCTTCGTTAAAATCTTAGCAAGGCCTTGGCCTTTTACCAATTTAGTGGGCTTTACTTCTATGTCAAACTCGATTAACTTTGCGATCCATTTAGCTCTTTTCCCATCAATATCTGGCTGAGTCAAAACATCATTCGCGGAGGGTGAAGGAACATATGCAATAAATTTTGCATGGAGGATATAAATTCTGAAAGCTTTTAAAGATTTTATGAGAGCATAGGCTTGTTTTTCAATAGGATCATACCTTAGTTCAACATCTCTGAGTGTTTTGCTAAAGAAATCAACTGGGTGATCCATATTGTCATCATCTTTCTGTAACAATATTGTTGCCACCGTGTCATAAGAAGCGAAGGAGAAAATATAGAAACTCTTTCTATAATCTGGATTAATTAGAGTCAGGGATTCCATGATAGCTTGTTTGATATCCTGAAATGAATTCCTTGCATTGTCTGTCCATTTAATCTCAGATACCTTTTTCAACATACATGTTATGTGTTTTACTAGCTCAGCAAAATTTGGAACAAATCTTCTAACAAAATTAATCTTATCGAGCAGCGATTGAATATCCTTTTTCGAACTAGGTAAGGACAGCCTCTGAATTGCTTCCACCTGAGCTGGATCAATTTTCACGCCTTCTACTGAAACAATGTGGCCTAGGAGCTTGCCTTTTCTGAGAGCAAAATGGGATTTTTTGGGATTCAATGAAATCCCGAACTACCTGCACTTCAGAAATACTCTTTTTAAATGCTTTAGATGCTCCTCATGACTGTTGGAATAAACTATGATGTCGTCAAGATAGATGAGGACAAACTTGTCCTTCTCACCCATGAAAGCTATATCCATGGCCCTTTGAAAAGTGGCCCCAGCATTCATTAATCCGAATGGAATTTTGGCATACATGAAGGTACCCCAAGGAGTAGTAAAAGCAGTCTTCTATTGGTCATCAGGATGGACATAAATCTGGTTGTAGCCAAAAAAACCATCCAGGAAAGACATAACAGTAGCCCCTGAAATTCTTTGCAGCAAATGTTTCATCTTAGGTAGGGGATAGTTATCTTTCTTTGAGCATCTGTTTAAGTTTCTAAATTCCACACATAACCTGACCTCACCATTTTTCTTTCTCACTATTACTAGATTTGCAATCCATTTACAGTATCTTAAAGGGATTATGATCTTAGCATCAAGAAGCTTTTTTATTTCTCTTTCAATTACAGGAAAAAGAAGAGGACTGATAGGTCTGAGCTTTTATTTGAAAGGGATGGTGTCATTTTCAAGTGGAATCTTATGTTGAATGATCTCAGGGTCATAAGTTTTCAGATCATTGTATTTCCAAGAGAAAACATCAGAGAATTCTTTCAAAATGATGCAATATTCGGCCTTCTGATCAGCAGTCAATTCAGAGGACAGATTTATGAATTTAGGTTGGCTTTCGCTTCCTATGTTGTGCTCATGAATAGCAGGTTATTTTTGCTTCTTATCTGGCTTGTAGGGGACATCGTTATGATCGAATAGCTTTTCAAGAGGTACCAAACCCCGAGGTATATAATTGTTGGGCAGTTGAACAATATCATGCTGACCCAATTTTTGTTTTAGCTTAGGCTTCTGGGATTCCTCTACATTTTTATTTTGCTAGTTGACATGCATATCAGAAAATTCATCTACCACCTGGAGAAATCTATTAAGTTCATCATCATCTTCAAAAACTTTCCAGTATTTAATATTGTCGGGCAAAGATGGTCTATATTTGACTTGGATTTCATAATTGATCCTGGGAGGAATAAACAGACTAGCTGAAACAGCAAGGGAATCTTCAAGATGATTCATATCTCTGGGTATATAAGAAATGTCAAAAATGGAAAAAGAATCTCTAATTTTCCATACCTGTTAAGAACCCAATACTGAATACAAAATCACCACAACAGATATAGAAGAACAATATAAAAAAACACGACTTTATTATATCAAACCCTTGAGGTAGGGCAACACCATACAATGGATTCTATTATGGAAGGGATCCTCTCTTGTTCACTTGCCTCTTCGAGGGGGCATCCTCTATTGAGCTCCATCTCCAAATACAATACTTTTCTTCATGTCTCATTACATTGCTTGAACCCCTTTATATAGTGCTACCATCACCTAAGAATATTCTAGAGGAGGAATCTTCTAGAAGTAGAACCTTCTAAGAAGTCCTCTTACATTTATTATATCTAACTAACAATTTATTATATCTAACTACCATAGTGAGCCTTATTTAATAATATAGTGGACCTACTACACCTTACATCGAATGACCTCCATTTTTATCACTATGGGCCCTCTGGGCCCCCCCACTACCTCTCTAGCTACCTTACAATACCTCATCTCTGTAGGCGTTCAATCTGACATGCTTTGCTTGGAAAGTACTGTTTACTTGTTGTATGATGAGATCTGCGTCTCCAAACACCTTTAATCCTTTAATTCCCATCTCCTTAGCTGAATTTAATCCCAAAAGCAAGGCCTCATACTCTGCTATATTGTTAGTAGTTTTGAAATCAAGCTTAAAAGACAAATGTATAGCCTCCTTCAAAGGAGAAATCAAAACTACACCTACACCTGCTGAGTCTTTGGTACTGGCACCATCAAAATACATGGTCCAAACTGGAATACCTTTTTCATCAGTTTGTTGTTCAGTGGGATTTACAAGCTGCAAAGGAGCTAACTGAGAATCATCTATTTGAAGAAAACATGAGACAAAGTCTGTGTCTACAGCATAAATAGGATGATTTACAGAATTTTTTGCATCACTGATGATGTAGGCAAGTTGATTCTCTCTGTAGAGTCTCTTTAGATCTCCTCCAAACACCAAGATCGTAGCATATGAAAGATCCATCTACAAGGTACCCCCCAACCTTTTTCTCCATGGACGTGACAAGAGGAGTCCAAACTTGGGTGGGATATCAGCAACCACGACATCCATTACCATGCTTCTCATTGGCAATTGGGCAAGGTTTATAACAAGGTCTTTTATGAGGCCAAGGCATCTGAATTTCCTAGAGTCCAAAGAGAAGAGATCATGATACGGTTTGGTGACCTCAAGCCCAAGTTCGTCCATCACTGCTTTGGGCATAAGATTATGTGATGCTCCTTAATCAAGCAAGCAGTTGTGAAGGATCTTATCATGAACATTTAGGGATATATAGAAAGGAGGACAAGATTCATCTCGATCTTCTATCATAGGTCCTATAGTTATTGTTGGCTTGTCATATTGTAAGTTTACAAAATCAATAGATGAAGAGGTCTTTGGTTCAAGGGACTTTAGGATGGCAGACTTGAAAATATCATTCTTCATAAGTTCGGTCAATGGCATAGGTATTTTTACTTTCTGAATTTATGATTCGAAATTGAAAGAGTATGATGATTTGTCAGAAGTTTTTACCTCGTTAGAAGGAGCTCTGAGGATAACTTTCTCCTTGACTTGGGGCTGAGATTGCTTCTGTTGTTGTTTTGCATAAATGGGGGCCTTCTTTACAGGAGCAACAAGTTGTTTGGCAGCAACTTCTCTCTTCTTCACAGGAGCAGCGGGCAATAGTTTAGAAGCAGCATTTTTAGATCTTAAATTATAACCTTGTTGATCATCTATCTGATAGATGGATTCTTCAATACTTGCCTCATGAATCTCCTGATCCATTTGGGCTTCTTCATAATCTACTTGTGTCAAAAAGGAGGAATCATTTTCGTCACAAAAATAATTTATATCATTTGCTTCTTCAACTTCATCATGAGGTAGTTGTTGTTCCTCTTCTAGCATTGCATTTTGGAAGGGGGGTCTGATTCTTTGATCATCAACTGCATTCTTGTCTCTCTGAAGGATCTAGACCTGTTGATTGTTCCTTCTGTAAGGTAAGGCATTGGGATTTCTAGGGACAAAATCATTTGGCTCTTTTATCCTTGCTGGTTGTTGACTCTGAATCTTCAATTTTGACATTTCAGATGTCAAGTTGTCCAACATCTTGGCCATCTTTTCCATTTTGGTATTAGAAGAAGAAGGGGGCTCAATAGAAAACTTCTTTCTCTCAAATTTTCCTTTGAGTTTCTAAGATTCCATAATATTTGATTTGACTTCGAGAGCCACATCTTTCATTAAAGCAAGTGTGGTTGATCTTCTTTCTGTAAGGATTAAACAAAAATCTAGATCAAAAGCAGCAGAAAATGTGATCTTTGTTGATGCGTCATTTGGCTTGATCTCTGCAAGGATCTTGTTGAACATCCTATTGAATCTTTTGATGAAGTTTGAGACCGACTCCCCATTTTCTCTTCTTAGGTTTATGAATTCATAAATGTAATATAGGAGGTCTCTTCTTTCTCCCCAGTGTTTCAAGAACACCTCATCTAATTGCTCAATGCCTTTCACTGAATTTGTCGGTAGTTCTTTGAACCACTTCCTGGATTGGCCATCCAAACTCTTCAAAAAAACTTTGGTCCACACATCTTCTTCTGAAATATTAATATTTTCAGCATAAGCATAAAAGGCTTCTATATGTTCTTCAGCAGTATAATCCCCAGCTCCGGTAAACTTTGGCATATATTTCTGATAATGTCTGGTTGGCATGGAAGATAAGGGATTGGGAAACACAAGTGGGGCATATCTATTTGCTAATATTTGTTCCATCTTGGTCAAAGGGACAACCATGGCAATCTTAGGGGTTGATGCAGAGGAAGGATTTTCAGAAGATGAAGGTTGAGATGGGATGGTTGAGTTTATAAAAAATGGTTGTTTTACTTCACTTTGAGCAAACAATTTTGAATTGGGTGGAAAATAAGAAGCTTTGTAAAACTAACCGAGAAATAAGGCTAAGATTTCTTCACCCTTAGAGGAAAGATCTTGTAAAATATCTTCAAGAACGGGCAGATTAGTATGAGTATAGAAAACACCCTCTATAGGCTTTGTAGGTGAGGAATTCAAAGAAAAAGAGGATTCTTTTTGCTGAGGGGATCCTATAATTACTTCTTTAAGGTTGGATGTGATATCATGCTCAAAAATAGAGTCTGTAACATTAGAGGAAACTAAAGGCTCCTCAACCCTCAAGCTTTCCGATACAATTTCAATTTTCTGAGAACTATGAGTTTCAGCAACAGGGGATTCAACTAGAGGTTCTTTAGATATGAAAGAAGAAGTGTTGGTTTGGATACCTGGATTTGATGTCTTTGCAGATCCGGAAGCCTGTCTTTGTAAATCTTTTCCCCTACTGATGATATTCTCAGGGTCTAGAACTGGTGTTGCTAGTGGTCCTTCTTGGTTCGCCCTGGTGTGAGCTCTTTTCGGAGCCACTTCATTCCAATGGAGTCGCCAGATAGATGGTTACAACCCAAATGATTTACATGATTTGTCTATCATTAAAGTTGGATCTATGTCATCTCCCAGGTAAGTTGAGCTTCAATCTCTTCTCCCCGGCAACGGGGCCAATTTGTTATCACTCCAGGAAACTCTCCTAGGCTGCAAGTCAGAGATGCCTGGTAACTTAATATTTTTGGAAACTATTTTCTCAATAATAGGAGTGGGATTGGATCAAGATGAATGTCTTAATCTCTAGATTGTATCTTCAAGACAGTCTAACTATATTCATGCAATACAAGGCCTTCAAGAGCTATTTATCATATAGATTTGTATAATCAGTGGATAAGAAAACCAATCAGTTAACCAAAACATACATAAACCATATATATGATGGGTCAACAAACTAGCCAAAGATGCTTATGATTCTTGCTTAACAGTCAAAAGTAAGATGGCAGTTACCATAGGACCATTAAACAGAGACAAAAGAACGAATTCAACTCATATGCATAGACAAAGATGAAGGAGGGTCTGACAATAAAAAATGAAAGAAGCTTGCAGGCTGATATATTAAAGAAAATGTCTTTCATACAAAACAATAGAAAATAGAACTCAAAATCGAACCAGTAGTTCTTCAAACGTTTTCGGCTTTATAGCCTTTTACAAAACAGCTTTCAGATCCTAGATTACTGGATCCAATCTTTCTAACTATAGAAAATTGAATATTGGCCTAGTAAACTAGATCAATTAAACTTCTCAACCGTTCTTTAAGTCTTCAGATTATGGGCAGGTGTAATAAGTCTTCTGAGGCTGCTGGATCTCATATGATATGAGAGGAGTCGAGCTTGACACCTGTAATCTTATCACCTTGTCAATAATTAATCGTTGCTTATCCTTTTGATCATCTGAAACATCTTCAAAACCAAAACCACCACTTGGTAAATATGTCATTAATTATCTCCCAACGATTGGAATACTTTCCTAATCCTTTGAGCAAGACAAACTTTGATCTGTGAAAAAACATTAACCTTCTACCCTGTCAGTGCTTTCGGTAGTTACGAAAAATGGAATTTGTGCTAATTAACTACTGAAAGGACTGCTTTCAATGGCTAATGAAAAATTGATATGTTCGCCTAAGCCACCGAAACCCGAGATCATCAAAATTTCTAAAAGCAACTTGCTTTAACTCAAAAACGCCTCAGGGCTGGTCTTTAGTTTTTTATTTGTTGTTCAAGATTTGTGGGATCAGTGGTTGTTATTGGTTCATTGATTTGAACTGACACTTCTACAAGGGTTTCAAGTGAAGCATGATCTTGATGTTTTGATTCCCTTACCTTTTTCCTCAAAGCTCTAACATTTTTCTTTAAACCTTGGGCCACTCTCCACAAATTGTTATAATCCTTTACAATTTTGTCTTTCTTTTTATTCTCCTTTATGCTCTCATGGGATAACCTTTCTAAGGCTGAATTGTTTTCTGCGAAGTTTTTTTAGAGGGTTTCATACCTGGTTTTTATTACTCTCTCAAGCACCTCATGTTCGACTAGCTGCTTCTTAAGCTTCCTAATCTCTTTTGACTTATTATGTTTTGCTTGTTTGCTAGATGAGGCCTCTACAGCTTGGCGAACTTGTTCTTCTTGGGGAGTAGGTGATGGAAGATTCTCATAACTCGTTGTATATATGTCTACAAAAATAGAGTTTTCATGTCCTGTGGTAACTGAACCTTCATGCCCTGTTTCCAATTGTTGTTCTTCATCTTCTGAGTCTGAATATGGGAGATTTAGAATGTTTTTATTCACTGGGATTTCATTGACTTCTTCCTTCTCATGGCTAAAATCCAATTTCTTCTTTTCTTTGACCGACTTAAGGGAAGAAGAAGGCTGATTAACTGGGGTTGGAGAGATAGCTCTTCTCCTTCTCTTTCCACTTCTGGGAGTGGAGGATTTTATGGAATGAGAGCTCTTTCTGCCCTCTGCTTGAACCTCAGTTTGGAAATCATTCCAGAATAGGAAAAAATTCCATTCCTTACCCTTTCTTTGCAACAGGCTATAGACCAACAGTTTCATTAAGCTATGATGGAATAATCTTCCTGCCACTTGATTGGGTTTGGATTTGACTTGATAAGACATCTTAGATAAACTTCGGTGGAGGAAATAGGGTAGGTTAAGTGGGTCTCTTCCTATAAAATGGTTTATGAGTTTAAAATAATACATCATGACCCTATTGTATCGCCCCTCACATGTTATAGAAACCATTATAGCCTTGAGTAACTGTTTCCACTTCTCTTCAAGGAAGGATATAGGGATATCTTTCTTCCAAATTAAACCTTGGTGTTCTGGTTTCAGATAAGACCAGAACTCGATATTCTTAATCATGGTAGTCTTAAACCATCTTTCTCCAGCTGTTGGAAGCTCGGTAACTTCGGCAATGAGAGCTTCATCAATTTGAAATTCGTCCTGGACAATGCATGTTTTCTTTCCATTGAAACTCAGAGTAAAAGCCTCGGCCACCTATTGATGAAAACTGTCTAATTTTTTACAGAAATTAAAACATCCTTCATTCTTGAATATTTTGCATACCTCGGGATGAGCTTCCAGATACCCGATATCATTAAGTTCCTTCCTGAGTGTCGTTGCTCCTTTCTTCATTTCTCCACAATGTTGTAGCACACATGTGATCAAAGGAGTGAATTTTGGACCGAGTTACAGTGCATAGGTTCAGAGATAATCGGATTAGCCAGGCTAGGACTGAGATAATTGCGGGCGCTTTTAGATTGTGGCACTGATTGCAAGGAATGTGGAGAAAAGGATGATGATGTGCGGGATTCATGATATTTTTAACTGAAGAGAAAGAGAAGTACAACACCATGACGTTCAATGATAGGAGAGATGCGCTCATCAAATAGCGGGATCGTCTTTTCTGATCGTGAATGTTTTCCTCGGCAGTACTTTTGGTGGCTTATGCAATCATGAAAACAACGAACCCCTTATTTGAAATGTGTGAAATGATGTGTCTGGTATTTTTCCTGCATCAACGGTTTCAGCGATTAAATATCCTTGGATTAATTTATTTTATCTTCCGAAAGCTAAGGCTTTCGGTGACTAATGAACAATTGATATGTTCACCTAAGTCACCAAAACCTGAGATTTGAATTTAATCTAGCACAGACTAGACGAACTTTTGTCCAAAACTTATTACATGAGTGAAGTTTTTTAAAAGTACCTCTAAAAATTTGAAAAAGTATTTTTCCAACTGACACTCTATCACCTAAAAAGAAAAATCTTAATCAATTTATTTGAGGAGATAACAGGTCACAGAAAGGAAAGCAATAAAAGACACAACAGAATATGGAAAGAGAAATAGTCAACAAAAGCTAAATCAACAAAAGAAAATCATTGAACAGTATGGTCAAGTGAACATGACAAGTGAATGATGAAATCAAGTAATGAATGATTTTATATATGTCAGAGAGTTACAAGAGGATGCACCAATGGAAAATTAGCAAGCAATGGAAGACAGGAAAAGAAACACTTACAAGTATCCCTACATTGATCTACACGACATCTTGCAGAAAAATAAAGGTAAGAGAAATCATCAAAGAAAGAATTCCAGAAAGGAAGATCAGTAGTATGCATATAAGGGGAGACATACTGATATGAGGAGTTATTATTTTTCCCATGATGTCAAAAGAAAAGAGAAAAAATATAGGCATGAAGATAAGGGGAGCAACCCCAAGGAGAGAGACCCTTTGTCATTGATGTCAAAGGGGGAGAGCGAGAAACATATATGAAGAGAAATGGTCATAGTGGGAACATGAGTGTTGGAGCATCATTGTTTCCATCAACATTTCCATCAATGTTTGTGTTGCCATAAATGCCAAAGGGGGGTATTGTTGGACAGATGGTTTGGAAAATTGGTTGTCATTGATGTCCACCCTTGGAGATTGATTTCAACCCTTGGAGAAGTCCAAAATCCCTAGAGATGTTTTTTATATTGATGGTGAGTTAGTTGTCATTGATGGAGTGGTTGATGTCAGCAGATGTGATGGGTGCATTTGATGAAGTCCACACGAATCCCCGAAGGTGTGGTTATGGCACCTAAAGTTGGTTGAGGAATATGTACATGAAGGATAATGTAAATGTAGGTAAGACACTCATAGATGGATATTCCTTTTCATTTCCTTTCTGGTGATATGTTGTACGCCACGTGGTTCCTCGCGGTTGAGGATTTATGAGGTCGTGAAGTTGGAACACCCAAATATGGGTTAAGAAGCCCCTAATTGGTTACAATATGGGTTAATAAGATCCAATTGGTTGCAAGTCATTAATGAAAGGGTAAATTGGTTGTAACAAGAAATTTCAAGAAGCCTTAAAGTTAAGGAAAGAGGTTACTTATAAAAAGTATATATACACCTCAAGAAGTCACTCATAAATACATTCACACACACATTCTATTGAATATATTCTATGTGAGTAAGTGATTCTTATATGAGGTAACCAATGAGATCTGAGGTGAATTTTAGAGGGAATATGAAGTGAAGAAGGGTGAAATTCCAAGGGAGGATGAAGTCTTGTGAGGATGTGTTCTAAGGTATGTTATTTACAAGACATCTTACCATTTTCACTATAAATTTATTTCTAGAATCATTTAGATAGAGAAACCTAGACAATATTGAGACGAACTATCACGGTACATGTGGTAGTTTTATCCCCATTTTGTGGATAACTAAGGAGATTGTGTCTCAAGGCCCTCAGGTTGTATATATGGAGTGTCGAGAGACTACATGACCAGTAGTACCCTTTTGCACAGATGGAAGCGCCTCTTACCACCATAGATGGTCACAGATTTCCACATAGCATCCACCACATCAACGTAGTTCTGAAAGGCAGTGGGCCTTTCTCCACGAGGTACAAGTCAGTATTATGGTGAGCATCATTTCAATATTTAGGCCAGTTGAGTATGTTGTATCTTATATTTCTTTATATTTCATGATATATACTTGGACATTATGTTGTTTTCCATGGTTCACCTTGGTGGTTGACATTGTGACCTAGTAAGTGGTTTTCCTTGAGGATAAGTTTGCTACTAGGAACTCCCTTAATGAGCCATCATACAGTTCCCGACCATACTTACCACTTTTGATCATTATTCCCCTCCATTTTCTTATTTCTTGGGATTTTAGGGTTGGCCCTCATTCTATGGGAAGAAGGGGATAAAGTCCCAAAGGGATTGATGTTGGGTAAAAGATAAAATCCTTGTATGAACCTTCCATATGCTTCGCCCATGGATCACCCAAGAAAGCAATGAAACATTTATCTTTAAGTAAATGGGACCCACAATATAGTAAAGAATGCTTAAAATATTAGTTGAAGGATAGGAGGTCTCATCACGAGCCGGCCTATCACATCCATGAATATATATTGGTATGACATTACCATCATCTGGTCACCACACCAAGCTAATGGCTCTCAATTGCATGGCTAAGAGAAAAGGGATCTCATCATGAGCCAACCTTCTCATTTCCACTAGGTGTTTCTGGGTGACATTGTCATTATTTGGTCACCACACTAGGGCAGTGACCTTCAACCTCTCCTTAAAATTATGAAAGAATAAAAGAATGGAAAATCAATAGGCTTGGAAAAAGTGCATTGCGGACTAAGGTACCACACATCCTCTACAAAGGCACCCATGAATGAGACACTATGACCCCTTGTATGTCATGATCCCTATGTTCATTGAGTCTTGAACCCAACTAATTCATCCACTTTACATGGCTTAGAGAGGGATCTCTTGGAAACTCTCCTTGACCTAGGGAAAGATCTACCCAATAGGACACCTCGTCAACCCTCCCATATTCAAGATTGACAAGTCACATAGTGTCTTTGAGAAATTAATTGTTTGATATAGTGATCTTTGATGCACATGCTTAGGTGGATTATTTATTGATTGGATTCACTTATCATGATGTTATGACTTGAGATCCTTGGAGAGCGTGTTCATTTGTCTTTCCAGGACCTAGTTGATGGACAATTTGGGAGAACAATCCTAGCTTGGGATTCCACGGGGCTGCAAACCCACAGGTTGGATACCAAGGGACCACGTGTCAGATGAAGAAGATCAAACTTGAAATGCCTTGAATATGACTTGGACAATGTATCCTATCCCCCACATGCCAAATGTTTTTCCTAGAAGAGGAAAAATGTCTCATTTTTTAGCATGACATCATCTAGGGGGTTATGGCTTGGTGGTGATGTATCCATTCATTGACACATGGACGTTTTGAGGAGAATAAGGTCTTCACCATGAGGAGACTATATAGATGCTTGACATGTGGCCTTTGGAGGCCTACCCATGCTTCTCCAACACCAACGACTTCTTCTAAGTGGAAAAATGTCCCCTAAAGGGGAGACATCCATGTAAAATTAGGGTTTTATTTGTACAAAAGTGAAACTTTAAATGAAATTTTTAATATTATTTTGTTAAAGGGGGGGAATATTAGGGTTGTTGACCCCTAGTCTTGTGGTTTACCCATTGATTTATGGACAATTCACCTTAGTGACATTTTGTATAAATAAGAGATCATAAGATCTCATTTGAACATAACTCTCCCTCTTGTGAGAGGATTTGGATCTGAAATTTTCACTACACTTGGCTATATTTGTCTCTTGTGAACTTGTTTATGGATATCTCTTGTGAATGGTTTGTGGAGGAGTAATGTGTTATCCTTGGAGGAATGCTTTCTAGCTTTTATGGTGGATTATCTTAGCATATTTCTTGATTTTTGTATGGTCTTTTAATCTTATGCTATCATTTTTTCAAGTCAATTATTGTTTTTCTAGGAGATAAATGATAAGTAAGAGTATTTACACCCCCACTCTAGTATCCACCATTTATTTCTTAAAGTTCATTGATGTTGCAAGGGTTTGTTTGAGGAAGTAAGAGGATTTACACCCCTTATTCTTAAACCCTAACTAGATATACTTTCCTTGGGAAGTAAGAGGATTTAGACCCCCGAGGAAGTAGCATCTCTAGTTCATTTATTTGAATCCATTAGCCCAATTGAAAAGGAACTAGTCATCTATTTTTTGCATTGGAGATATAAAATCATTGCCTTGGGAAACGTGAATTTTCATCTTTTGAAAGATCTCTTGCTTGGAGTTGGTTTGCTACATTGAGAGGATCCTTCCCCTACTAGGGCATCCCCTCTCTACCACTACTTTTCATGTTGTTACAAACCCTAACCTACAGCCATTAAGTATGATCTAACATAGATAGACAACTAATCCTATCTCTTAAACTAATCCTAGACTAACTCTTAAATTTTTCTCATTTACTCTACTAAATAGGGCGCATCTTTTGGGCTAATCATGGGAATATTTTGATGGCACAATTTTGTGATATAGGTGACTGAAATATACCACCATAAGGCTGCAATTTTATGCAGAAAATACATGTTTACAACAACGATCTTCTCTTGCCTCTTAAGCGTCATTTTTCAGCCTATACTCATTGTTAATCTTGATGTTGATTTGCTTGACTAGTTTAGATCTTTGTATGTTGATTTAGATGATTTATTTTCTGATATAAATTGTCATATACTACTGAAAATTAGGGACAAAAATCTTAACTTGTTGATCCATACTAACATATATCATTGCAAGTTGGATTTTCTTGTGTCTCAGGCAGGTACAATCATCCAGAGAAGTATTATACCTTTGGGGCAACAATAAATTGACTTACAAGGAATATCTTACCACATTTCACTCCATTTAAATTTGACCTATAGGGGATACACTTACATCTCTATCCATCCCCATCTCATTCCCCCCAGGGTCACCGGGATCGCATTCCTAGAGTGACCTAGTCACCCTTGAAGTGCAGGACCTACATCGAGGTGATATTGGGTGTAGGATTCCCAGGTTGTATCACTTTATTTTTTGGTTGGGTCGGGATTTTCCCAACCTACAACTTGTGCTATAACATTTCAATGTCGTTGTCAGGGAATATTTTGAATCTTCTTCACACCCTAACGACACTTTGGTAAGTTATCCTGAAGTCCTTCCCTTAGATTTCCTGGAAAATCCACCTAAGGGACGTTCCCTTTCCATTTTCCTTGATGACCGCATCTTGAATATCATGTGGTGACTCCACCTTCCTAGAATCCTTCTTTCCCCAAACCTTTTCCCCCTGGGAGGTGCAAGCCTTCTAAGATTTACCAAATAAGGCCTCCTCTCAAATCTCTCGTTCTTAAAACCCTTTTCCATAATACCCTTCCTCTTGTTCCAATGGATCCCCCTTGGGAAAGGGACCTCTACAAACCCATTAACATGGCCAATATCCAAAGTTACCCTAATAAAATGCCAACATAAGTCAACAAGTGGTTGCCAAAGTTCCCAGGAAACAATGTGATAACTATTGAAGACCACATTTATGTCATGGGTTAGGACATGGACAATGCAGGTATTGATCATGAATATGTGGCCATGAGGTTATTTGCTTCATCATTGAATGAAGAAGCCCTTGATTGTTTCAAAGTACTCCCTGACAATCATACCGCATCTTATGAATCTTTTTCCAAATTATTCAAAGACAGAGGGTCGACAAAGGAAGATGGTGGGACACTTGGGGCTCAATTTAATCAGATAAATAAAAGGGAGTATGAAAAAATAAAGGAATTCATTACCATATTTGACAAGTTATACAACTAGATTCCAACAGAGTATCGTCCTACAACATCATCAGTTTGTTTCCTTTACATCAATGCTTTTGAAGGGCAGTTTTGATTCATTATCAAAGACAAAAGTCCTACATCATTGGAAGAAGCTAAACAGTTTAGTATTGACATCAAAGAGAACCTCCTTGATTCAAGTATGGAACCTTTTCAGTACCTTCATACCAAAGTAGAAGCAAGAATGAAGGTTTTCAACAACAATGTTCCTGATCTTATTGCTCTTCTGACTCAAAATATAGACTAAATGAATATCCAGTTTGTCCAAGTGCATAATCAACTTATGAACCACATGACTGCGATAGAAAGAAATCAAACTTCTCCCACACATTAGTTTATGAGACAACAGAGAGATACCAAAAGTTGGAAACCAAGGCCTCAACAAGAGGTGAAGGCCCTGAATACTTTAAAACCAGTCGACATAGATGCTCGGTGCCAACTATGCCAAGAACCCCACAGAGAATATGAATGCCCCAGTTGAGACACAGATTATCCTAATGGTATTGATATGATTTTCAATTTTCAAAAGGAACAAGTTACCCAAGAGCAGATCAATGAAGCCAGAAGACAAGGAGAAAGAGAAGGGATCATCCGGGCCTTGAATCATTTGAAAAATGATCAGAAGAAGGAACTAAGAAGGAGGAAATATTTAAACTACACTAGAAGGAATTAAGTTTCAGCCTCTCCACCTCAACCTAACACTCCCATTCCATCAATAGAGAAGGTGGATCCACCACCTCCACCTCCAGTCTTACAGGTGCCAACCGAAAAGGGAGATCTTCCCATCATTTTGAACACCATGATTCTCGATCGGCCAAGGGACAAGTATCCTCCCTTATACATTTCATTAGACATGAATGGCATCCACTTGAAAAACTGCATGCTTGATTCTAGGGCCTCAACAAATTTCATATCATTGAAGGTGATCAAAAAACTTGGTTTGAAGACAACTTGGGCTTATGGCAATGTATGCAATATTGATTCTAAAAGGATCAAGGTTCTCGGGGTGTGTGAGGACATTGAGTTTTTTTTGATTGATTTCCCACATATCAGTATCCTCATGGACATAGTGGTAATTGACATTCTATATGCTTGGGGAATGCTCTTATCCAGGAGCTAGTCTACTTCTCTTGGGGGTTTTATTAGCATGGACCTTACCCATGCACACATTCCAATGGGAGATGGTACCTTATATATATTATACAATTGTGAAAATTATGATAGACATGTGATGGATCATGACTGCCTTGATTATGTCAATGAATGTTATTATGATGTGCCTACACAGTCTATTGAGTATGATCCACCCAAGATACCCTGCATGCAAGAAGAGTCCATATATGTACTTCTCCCATGGACATATGGATACAAAGAGAAACTTTCCAAATACCATGGAAAGGAGCCAGGTTATATCCAAATTTTGAAGAAAGAATATAAGAAACATGAAGAAAAGGTCAAAGAGACAATCCACGTGAAGCCTCCACGTTTTGATTATACACCTTGCATTGATTTTTCTGAAGGAATTCTTGTGCGCATGTGGGACAAGAAAAAGGGAAAGCCTAGGTATGACCAGTGAGATACAAAATCATGGCTTGACCCTTACATCACCAAGAATAAGTCTGATAAAGAGAGGTATTATTTGGCAACATTAGATGGGATAAAAATGTCATTATCGGTGGATGGATCTCTTCTCCAACCATACATTCAGGTCACATGAATTCTTTAGGGCCCATGCCCTAGGCAAGTAGGTAATTCATCTTGCTTTCCCTACATTTTTCAACTTGATTGCTCATGTTAGTTTAGATGCATTTCATTTTCATTTTTCTCTACTTGCATATTGATTTCATGCTTAGCTTAGAATTTTTTGAAAAAATGTCAAAATTTTATTTTTCTATCTTAGTTGGTTTTGATTATGAGCATATGAGAACAAGGATGAGTAGGCCATCCTACACTTGATAGTTTGATATTTCCTTGCAGGAACAGGTCTATCAGGAGATGTTGTAGTTCTCATGCACTTTGAGGTGAGCACATGTCCCCAAATAGGAACCATATGTTATCCCCATTTTGTGGATAACTAAGGAGATTATGTCTCGAGGCCCTAATGTTGCAAATATGGAGTGTCGAGAGACTACATGACCAGTAGTACCATTTTTCACAAATGGAAACCCCTCTCACCACCAGAGATGGTCACAAATTTCCAGATGGCATCCACCAGGTCAGTTGGCTTTTGGAAGGAAATGGGCCTTGCTCCATGAGGTACAAGTCAGTATTATGATGAGCATCATTTCAATATTTAGGCCAGTTGAGTATGTTGTATATTAGATTTATCTATATTTCATGATATATGCTTGGACATTATTTGTGTTTCCCTGCTTCACCTTAGTGGTTGACATTGTGCCCTAGTAAGTGGTTTTCCTTCAGGATGGTTTTCTACTAGGAACTCCCTTAATGAGCCATTGTATCGTTCTCGACCATACTTACCATTTCCATCATTATTCCCCTCCATTTCCTTATATTTTTGGATTTTAGGGTCTATTGACCCGAGAAGGGGTTGTCCCTCATTCTATGGGAAGAAGGGGTTGAAGGCCTAGAGGGATTGATGTTGGGTAAAAGATAAAATTCTTGTATGAAACTTCCATATGCTTCGCCCAAGGATCACACAAGAAAGCAATGAAACACTTATCTTTGAGTAAAGGGGACCCACGATATAATAAATAATCCTTAAAAGGTTAGTTGAAAGATAGGAGGTCTCATCACGAGGCCACCTATCACATCCATGAATATCTAGTGGTATGACATTGCCATCATCTGGTCACCAAACTAGTGTAATGGCTCTCACTTGCATGGATGAGAGAAAGGGGGTCTCATCACGAGCAACCCTTATAATTTTCACTAGGTGTTTGTGGGTGATATTGTCATTATCTAGTCACCACGCCAGGGAAGTGACCTTCAACCTCTCCTTAAAATTATGAAAGAATAAAAGAATTGAAAATAAATGGTCTTGGTAAAAGTGCATTGCGGACGAAGTTACCACACACCCTCTACAAAGGCACCTATGAATGAGACATTACGACCCCTTGTATGTCATCAGCCCTATGCCCATTGAGTCTTGACCCCAATCACTTCATCCACTTCACATGGCTTAGAGAGGGATCTCTTGGAAAATCTCCTTGACCTAGGGAAATATCTACCCAATAAGACACCTCGTCAACCCTCCCATATTCAAGCTTGACAAGTCACATGGTGTCTTTCAGAAATTAATTGTTTGATATAGTGATCTTTGAAGAACATGCTTAAGTGGCTCATTTATTGATTGGATTCACTTATAATGATGTTATGACTTGAGATCATTGGAGGGCATGTTCATTTGTCTTTGCAGGACCTAGTTGATGGACAACTTTGGGAGAACAAGCCTAGCTTGGGATTTCATGGGGTTGCAAGCCCACAGGTTGGATACAAAGGGTCCACATGCCAGATGAAGAAGATCAAAATTGAAATTCCTTGAAGATGACTTGGATGATGTATCCTATCCCCCACATGCCAAACGTTTTTCCTAGGAGAGGAAAAATGTCTCATTTTTTAGCATGACATCATCTAGGGGGTTAGGTCTTGGTGGTGATGTAGCCATTCATTGACACATGGACGTTTTGAGGAGGATAAGGTCTTCACCATGAGGATATTTTCTACATCCTTGACATGTGGGATTTGGAGGCCTACCCATGCTTCTCCAACACCAATGACTTCTTCTAATTGGAAAAACATTCCCTAAAGGGGAGACGTCCATCTAAAATTAGGGTTTTATTTTTGCAAAAGTGAAACTTTAAATGAATTTTTTAATATTACTTTGTTAAAGGGGGGAAAGAATAACTTTGTTGACCCCTAGTCTTGTGGTTTACCTATTTATTTATGGACAAGTCACCTTAGTGACATTTTGTATAAATAAGAGATCATAAGATCTCATTTGAACATAACTTTCCCTCTTATGAGAGGACTTGGATCTGAAATTTTTGCTACGCTTGGATATATTTGTCTCTTGTGCACTTGTTTATGGCTATCTCTTGTGAATGGTTTATGGAGTAATACACTAGCCTTGTAGGAATGCTTTCTAGCTTTTATGGTGGATTATCTTAGCATCTTTCTTGATTTTGGTATGGTAATTTACTCTTATGCTATCATTTTTTCAAGTCAAGGATTGTTGTGCTAGGAGTTAAGTGGGAAGTAAGAGTATTTACACCCCCACTCTAGTCTTGATCATTTATTGCTTAAATTTCATTGATGTTGCAAGGGTTTGTTTGAGGAAGTAAGATGATTTACACCCCTCATTCTTAAACCCTAACTAGAGATACTTTCCTTGGGAAGTAAGAGGATTTACACCCCCAAGGAAGTAGCATCTCTAGTTCATTTATTTGAATCCATTAACCCAATAGAAAATGCACTAGTCATCTATTTTTTGCATTGGAGATATAAAATCATTGTCTTGGGAAACGTGAATTTTTCGTCTTTTGAAAGATCTCTTGCTTGGAGTTGGTTTGCTACATTGAGAGGAGTCTTCCCCTAATAGGGCATCCCCTCTCTCCCACTAATTTTATTTCTCTTACAAACCCTAACCTACAAAAATTAAGGTTGATCTAGCCTAGATAGACAACTAATCCTAACTCCTAAACTAACCCTAGACTAACTCTTAAATTTTGTTAATTTACTCTACTAACTAGGGCGCATATTTTGGGATAATTGTGGGAATATTTTGATGGTTTAATTTGTTGATATAAGTGACTCAAATATACAGCCATAAGGCCTCAATTTTCTGCAGAAAATACATGTTTACAACAACCATCTTCTCTTGCCTCTTAAGCACCATTTTTCAGCCTATATTCATTGCTAATCTTGATGTTGATAATTTTCTGCAGAAAATACATGTTTACAACAACCATCTTCTCTTGCCTCTTAAGCACCATTTTTCAGCCTATATTCATTGCTAATCTTGATGTTGATTTTCTTAACTAGTTTAGATCTTTGTATGCTGATTTAGATGATTTATTTTCTGATACAAAATTTCATCTACTGCTGAAAATTAGGGACAACAAGCTTTACTTTCTGATACATACTAACATATATCATTGCAAGTTGGAATTTCTTGTGTCTCGGGCAGGTACAATCATCCGGAGAAGTACTATACCTTTGGGGAAAAAATCACTTGACTTACAATGCTTTTGTTCCCACATTTTACTCCATTTAGATTTGACCTCCAGGGGCTCCACTTCTATCTCTATCCATCCCCATCTCATTCCCCCTAGGGTCACCGGGATCGCCTCCCTAGAGTGACCTAGTCAACCTTGAAGTGTGGGACCTACATCGAGGTGACATTGGGTGTAGGATTCCCAAGTTGTATCACTTTCTTTTGTGGTTGGTTTGGGCTTTTCCCAACCTTAAACTTATGCTATAACAGGTAGAAATTTCAACTTATGGGTCGTTGTATTTTTGGAGATACACTCTGTTGAAGATAGGGTTTTTGGCTAGTCCTAAAACTAGTCTCAAACACGTGTTTCGGGTAAAAAAAGTCATAAATTCTTCATAGAGTATCCAAATTTTATGAGACCAAATTATTTTGATATATTAAATTCATTAGTATGTTTTTTATAATTTTCAGATACATATATCCAATATTCTACGCATGGCATGCTCTACAATTTCACTCTATAGAATAAGCCAAAATTCAACAAGGTCTACCATTTTTTCTATAACTCCTTTTCTGGGATGTTCCAAGCAGTGAAACTTGGAGGAATTCCAGAGAAGATATTGAAGAATATTGGGTACAAGTTTTAGACCTTTATTCATTACAGGTACATAGTTATTCCTGTTGACAGTTACGGTTTGTGACTAAGCCAAAAACTAGTCCTGTGAGACTAAGGTAAAGTTTGATTAAGATGTAATTCTCTTGTTGCTAAAGTTGAGGAAGGTCTGCAAGTATGTGATCACATACACCAAGTCTTTTACATAGCTACATGTATGTTTATAGGCATTTTTTTAGGGTTACATGTTGATGATGTTATGGTGCATGCTTGAGGCAAGTCTTTGGTATATTGTTGAGGCATTGGCACATGCTTGAGGCACATATTAGGTGCATAGTTGAGGCATATACTTGGTATATGATATTGGTTGTTTGGTACTTTGTTGAGGCACTTCATTTATGATATCTTTTGTTACATGGTGTATTGTATGATTGAGACATGTCATGAGTGATATGGTATATGGTTGAGGCACATGGTTTGAGGAGCATATTGGATTTTGGGCACATTGTTTGAGATACATTTTTGGTATATGTATGAGGAATTCATTGGTGGCACTGATGCATGAGATACATAGTTGATGCAAGATATGATGTTGGCACATGGTATGGCACAAGTTTTGGTTGATGCATGATTTGGTACAGGTTTGGTACATGTTGTGGCACACGGTTGATGCTTGGTATGGTACAGGTTAATGGTTTAGTACATGAATTGGTACATGATTGAGACACATATCTTGTGATGGTATGTTGGTGATATCGGTACATGATTGGTAGAGGCATGTGTTGGTGATGTTGGACATCTAGTTGAGGTGTCATTGGTATATGATCCATGTGAGAGGATCTGGTTGAATATTGATGACAATGACAGGTTGGACAGGTTTATCAGTGACAGGTTGATGTGACAAGTTGACATGTTACATGTTGATGTGACAGAGGCAGTGATAGTGACAGTGGAACTAATTGTGGTAGTGACATTGGGAGTGATTGTGGTAGTGAAAATTTGTCTACACTTATATTTCAAGGTGGTAGGATGGGGCAAGAAAAGGAGGTTTTAGCCTCCTTCTGTTTGGAACCAGAGAATCTGGTAGTTGAATATTCCTTCAAGTTGGAGCCTAAGAATCAGGGGGTTGTAGCCTCCTTCTGGTTGGAGCCAAAGAATTCAGGTATTTGTAGCTTCCTTCAGGTTGGATCCTGAGAATCATAGGGTTGTAGCCTCCTTCTAGTTGGAGCCATATAAATCAGGGAGTTGTGGCTTCCTTCGGGTTGGAGCCTATAAATAGGGGGTCGTAACCTCATTCCAGTTGTAGTTGGAGAATTGGGAAGTTGGTGCTTCCAATGAATTTATTCTTTGATATATAAGAAATCATTCGGTGGTTTTCTCTTGTTTGGGTTTCCAAGTAAATTTGGGTGTACTGTGTACTTGATGTGATGTTGTTGATGTGATGTTTGTTATATTTATATGCTCATGATATACTAATGATATAATGTTGATTAAGTTGAATTTTATATCTTGTGCTTAAAAGTGGTAAAAGTGTTAATACAGATTCACCCTCTCCCCCTCTCAGTATTCCAACAAAAGCTACTTAGACTAAAGAAAATATGAATTTTAACTCTAAATGCAACGTTCACAATAATAAGTATTTTTTCTCTTTAAATGAATGAAGTGAATCAAGTGTGAATGAAAAAAAAAGTGCTAAGAGGACATTCATCTTTGCATTGTGTATATGAATTATAGTGATCAACTTCTCTCTCTCCAAATGAAAAAATATAATTTACCTCTAAGAGCACGATAAATTTTTTGTCAATATAACATGTCGTAAATAAATAAAAGTATTTCCATTAAGGAAACAACATGATTGGTCATTGATTCAACCCAAGTGAGTGATATCAACATTGATTGTATGTGATGTATGAATTCTGAAATTCAAATTCCACCGTCAAAAATTTGGCAATGGATAGTGGTTATAGACAACATTCTATACTTTCACAATAAAAGAAAATAAATATGCCAAAACAATTCACTTGTGAAAGAGCGTGTAAAACTATGAATGGTAAAACTAAACATTAAAAACATTGTTGTCATATGAAAAGAGCCTTCAAGGGAACCATGGCTTCCCTGAATCTTGGCCATATATGCATTTGTTTGAGCTAAGGGGTTTCAATGATAGACAAGTGTCCCATTGCACTGATCTAGAAGGTTGAACGGAACTCTATGAAACTTCAAGAGATCCTCTGTAATTGCATCGAACAAGAGACTGTCATCCCTATTACCATTAAAATTTCATGTGTTTCACCATCACATTTGAGTGTGGCATGAAATGCAAAGGTTTTCTAGAGTTCAAGAGTGGAAAATAAATCCAAGTATGTTTCTATATACTACCCAAACCACAAGTAAATGGGTTTCCCTCACTTCTTGTTAAATATCACTCTAAGAGATTTATGGATGATGACTACAACTACATGAACACAATGGTACTATTTTTCCTCTTTATTGGATTGACCACAAGTGTAGAACATTAATCCTTGGGTGAAATCAAGATTTTTCTTTATCCTCTTCTTCACTATTAAACCATGTTGTGAGGATAAGCTATATTAAATAAATTTTCAATAATTACAATTAGGATCAATCAAGTTGAGGTGTGTGAATGAACAATATATGGACTCTCAATGCACATATGTTGAGCACACAATTTGTGATTTTTAACAATAAATCCTTCTATCTTGCTTATGCATCCTCGTCAACTTGAACATTGTGGGCACTTCTGTGATGATGTTCCTCGGTGTTTGTAGAGTATGGCCTTCTTTTATTCATATTTGATTTGTACCAATATAGTGTTGGAGATTGCACCATCCCTTTGCATTCCTTGATCCATGACATTGGGAAAGAATCATAATCTATGTGACAGAGGGAAGCCTGAAAATCAATACTTAAGGCTATTTAGACTAAAGAAAATATGACTTTTAACTCTAAATGCAACATGCACAATAATAAGTCTTTTTTCTCTTTAAATGATTGAAGTGAATCAAGTATGAATGACAAAAAACGTGCTAGGAGGACATTTATATTTTCATTGTGTATATGAATTTGTAGTGATCAATTTCTCTCTCTCCAAATAAAAAAATGTAATTTACCTCTAAGAGTGATAAATTGTTTGTTAATTTAACATGTCGTCAATAAATCAAAGTATTTCCATTAAGGAAACAACATGATTGGTCATCGATTAAAACCAAGTGGGTGATATCACCATTGATTATATGTGATGTACAAATTTTGAAACTCGAATTCCATTGTCAACCTTTTGGCACCATATAATGCTTATAGACAACATTATCTACTTACGCTATATAAGAAAATAAATATTCCACAACAATTAGCTTGTGAAAGAACATGTAAACCTATGAATGGTCAAACTAAACATATAAAAACATTGTTGTCATATGAAAAGAGCCTTGAAGGGAACCATGGCTTCCATGAAGCTTGGCCATATATGCATTTGTTCGAGTTATGGGGTTTCCATGATAGCCAAGTGGCCCATTTCACTAAGCTAGAAGGTTGAATGGAACTCTATGAAGCTTCAATATATCCTCTGTAATTGCATCGAACAAGAGACTCCCATCCCTATTACCAATACAATTTCATGTGTTTCACCATCACATTTGAGTGCGACATGAAATGCAAAGATTTTCTACAGTTCAATAGTGGCAAATCGATCCAAGTATGTTTCTATACACTACCCAAGCCACAAATAAACGGGTTTCCCTCACTTGTTTCTAAATATCACTCTAAGAGATCTATGGATGATGACTACAACTACATGAACACTACGGTACTATTGTTCCTCTTTATTGGATTGACAACAAGTGTAGAACATTGCTCCTTGGGTGAAATCAAGTTTTTTATTTATCCTCTTCTTCACTATTAAACCATGTTGTGAGGATAAGCTATATTCAATAAGATTTCAATCATTCCAATTAGGATCATTCAAGGTGAGGTGTGGGAATGAACAATATATTGAACTAGATGCACATATGTTGAGCACACAATTTGTGATTTTAAACAATAACTCCTTCTTGCTTGCTTATGCATCCTAGTCAACTTGAAAATTGTGGCACTTATATGACGATGGGCCTCAATGTTTGTAGAGTATGGCCTTCTTTTATAAATATTTGATGTGTACCAATACAACGTTGGATATTGCACCATCCCTTTGCATTCCTTGATCCATGATTGAAAATTGATGTGAGCTTTGTCTTGATCCTCCACTTACCTTGGAGACTCTCATTCCAACAACATTGTTATTCTCAACCCTCTCTTATTCATCTTGTTCTCACATCTCTACATAAAAATGTAAACTTTATTAAACAAATACATTGAGAAAGATTCATAAGTTGTGTGACGGAAGGAAGCCTGAAAATCAATACTTAAGGCTACTTAGACTAAAGAAAATATGGCTTTTAACTATAAATGCAACGTTCACAATAATAAGTTTTTTTTCTCTTTAAATGAATGAAGTGAATCAAGTTTGAATGACAAAAAAAGTTCTAAGAGGACATCCATATTTGCATTGTGTAAATGAATTTGTAGTGATCAATTTCTCTCTCTACAAAAGAAAAAATGTAACTTACCTCTAAGAGTGATAAATTATTTGTCAATTTAACATGTCGTCAATAAATCAAAGTATTCCCATTAAGGAAACAACATGATTGGTCATTGATTCAAACCAAGTGAGTGATATCATCATTGATTGTATGTGATGTATGAATTCTGAAACTTAAACTCCACCATCAACATTTTGGCACCAGATAGTGGTTATAGATAACATTCTCTACTTGCACAATACAAGAAAATAAATATTCCACAACAATTAGCTTCTGAAAGAGCATGTAAAACTATGAATGGTCAAAATAAACATATAAAAACATTGTTGTAATATGAAAAGAGCCTTGCCACATGCAATATGGCTCTGAGGAAACCCTAGATCTGCACGATTCCGGCGGTCGAACATCACCCAAACAGCACCAGCAAGAACACATACCAGAAGCCGTCTTCAACCTTCGGCCTCCACTGCTGCGGGAGTATGGGAGCAGAGGGGGGGGGACAACCCCCCTCATATCGCAATGCGGCCAACGAAGGGTCAGGAACCAGAGTACTTCGCCCTACCTTTGAGCCGCCACCGCAAATTCGAGAACAGATCCTCGCTCGGGAGCAAGGATTCAAGGCGGACATGGAGACAGACGCCGGGACTTCTCAGCCGAAGAAACT
>ML805847.1:107879-126713 GCA_009831015.1 Picea engelmannii
ATGCAACGTCATCTATAAAATCATAACGAAGGTTATCGCGACCAGACTCAAGCCCATCTTGCCTTTCATCATCTCCAAGGAGCAGTCAGGTTATGTAGAAGGACGCCAAATCATGGACAGCATCATCTTGGCCCATGAGATCATACACTCCCTCAAGACCTCCAGATTGCCAGGTATGCTCATCAAACTCGACCTTTCAAAAGATTTCGATAGAGTAAGCTGGCATTATATACAGGCCATCCTAACCTCCTTTGGCTTTGACCAAGTTTGGGTGAGCTGGATCATGAACCTCATTTCTTCAACCTTCTTCTCCATCCTTGTCAATGGAGTACCTTCAGCACCCTTCTCGCCGTCTAGGGGAATCCGTCAAGGGGACCCCCTTTCACCTTTTCTTTTTGTTCTTCTAGCGGAAGGGCTGGGCCGTTACATCAAATCCGCCATCCACGAAGGAACCCTCAAAGGCCTCCCCCTCCACAATGTCCAACCTGCGCCTTCGCACAGTCAATTTGTGGATGATACCCTCCTCCTGAACTCACCCTATGTCCAGGAAGCTACCAATTTAAACTCCATACTCTCCGACTTCTCTGAAGCCTCGGGCATGATGCTTAATCTAGACAAATCCAAACTGTATTTCTTCAACACTCCAATCCCTATACAGCGGCACCTCTCTAGACTTCTGGGGATACCCAGGAGCTCCCTTCCGTCCAACTACCTTGGTGTCCCACTCACAGGCGCTGCGGCCTCCTCTATCTCCTGGGACAGCCTTCTCCTTTCCATTTCCAACAGACTGCGCAATTGGACCTTTCGCCCTTTGAATATAGCCTCCAGACTTGTTCTCCTCAAGTCTGTCCTGCAAGCTTTACCAACCTACCTCTTCACTGCCCTGGCGGCTCCCAAGAAAGTAATCAAAGCAATTCGAACTCTGCAGAGAAACTTTCTCTGGCAAGGTCTGCAGCCCAACAAAAAGTGGGCCCTCGTCAACTGGGACAAGCTTTGCATGCCCAAGAGTCAAGGAGGCTTAGGGCTCCGAGACCCTGGGAAACTAAATCAGGTGATGGGGGCCAAGCTATGGTGGCGATGGCTGAAAACTCCTTCAGCTGCTTGGGCTCAATTGTGGCATCGCAAGTATGCACCCCACACCCCGGAAGACCAGTTAATTCGGCACAATACGCGCATACAAGGTTCAAACACTTGGAACACAGCCTGGCAGAACCACGCTCTGGTGCAGAACCACGCCTTCTAGGAGCTGAGGAGTGGAGGAAGCACGCTTTTCTGGCAAGACTCATGGCAGCAGATGAAAGAACTGGACTCAATGGAAGAATTAAATGATCTCAAGAGGGCGCTCCATTAGAACTCCCCTTTAATGGTCAAGGACCTCTGGATGGACCAAATTTAGCAACAGCGCTGGCGTCAATGGAAACTCTCGCATCAGGAGCTCGGAGTCCCTGAAAACATCAACCTCCAGAACTGGCAAACTCAGGCCACGAACCGGAAAATCTTATACAGAGAGGGCTCTGATATCTTGAGATGGGGATACACCCCGAAAGGCACCTTCACCGTCAAGGAAGCCTACTCGCTGCAGGGAAACCAACAGGAACAGAGGGAAAACCACATATGGAGACAAGTTTGGAACCCGGCTCTCTGGCCAAAAATCTCAACATTCTTATGGCTCGTAGTGCATAACCAAACCCTGACGTGGGATAATCTATAGAAAAAAGGCTTTATTGGACCATCCTGCTGTGTGTTATGTCTGCAACACGAGGAAACCAAAGAGCACCTTTTCAATGGATGCCAATACAGCCAAAAGATTTGGGACTATGGGGCCCAACTAATGCGCAAATCCAGCAGAAGTCGGAGCAGCATCAACGACACGATTGATAACTGGAACGGCATATCCTTCCACAACCCCATCCTAAATCACATCTGGACGATACTGCCAGGTTTCACTCTCTGGCAAATCTGGAAGGAGCGCAACAAGAGAATATTTCATTCTCAATCCTCCTCACCTGAAGCCATCTGGGAGAAGGTCAAATCACTAATACAAGAAACAACCAGAAGCAAGCCCTGGTCGAAGGAAGACCAAAAATGCAGACCAGAGGAGCATGGCATTCTTCAGAAATGGAAGCCAGTAACCAGCAACCTATCAACACAGAGCGTCAGCCCAAGGCCACCTGATAGTCCATCAAGCTGGTCTCCCCCTCCTACACACTTCATCAAGGTGAACTTTGACGGCGCCTCCAAAGGCAATCCCGGACCGGCCAGCTATGGAGCAGTGCTCAGGAACACGGACGGCACAATCATAGGCCTGGAAGCGGGTTTCCTTGGGGAAACGTCCAATAATGTAGCAAAGCTAACAGGGCTCTTAAGAGGTCTCCAAACTGCCCTGAGTAAAGGCTATCAAAGGCTAATACTGGAAGGCGACTCGCAAGTCATTATCAGACTAGCCACAAGAATTCTGCATGGGTGCAATCCAGGAAAAATCTCACCAAGTTGGAGACTCCAGAGCTTGCTAGCGGACTTTAATAATCACCTCCACCCGCATCTCAGCATCATCACTTCACATGTAAAACGCGATGCGAACAAAGTAGCTGACAGATTAGCTAATGAAGCAGTGGAAAAAGGCGAGGAACGTCTTAGCTGGGATGGCCTGAGCCTACCAGCTCCAGAGATTCTCACCTCGTGCCACGCTCTGGCCAGCAGAGACCTCTACCCCCCGGATGGGGTGACAGACAGACCAATCCAGCCACGTGGAAGGGATTCGGGACGGGGAGTTAATAGACCCACAGGCCCCCGTCAACTCACCCATTAACGAGCCATGCGTGCACGCTGGAGCATTCAAGGGTCGAGACCCCTCAAGCAAGCGGAGAGTACCAGCATTTATCAGTCGAGTTTAATGGTCGAATTGATGGAGGAGGTTATGGCCTTAGCCACCATCTCATTGTTCTTCATTCTCGTCATCAGTTGTGGTAGCCGAACGCCCTGGAGCACCTCGGCACACCATTATTCCGATCGACCCTTGCACACCCGAGCTTGCAACATGCCGCGGATCAGAGGCAGGTCGCGACGGGGGGCAGCATGGTATGTTGCGCAGTCGCGCCGGAAACGCAAGGAAACTTTTGAGAGAGCCATTGCACTAGCCACCAGAAGACGCAGACAGAGACAACGGAGGCCCCCACGCGAGTTCGATGAGGAAAAAACTCCGGCAGTCGGCTCGGACACGCAGCTGGAGCTCACCCGGTTCGAAGCGTCTGCTAAGTGGCAACAGAGCATGACCTCTGGCCTGGCCGGCCCTTCACAACCGGCAGCAGATCTCCCTGGAGAGGAAAGGCCCTACACACCATGTTATGTGGTGGAGGAACTGCCTCCCGAGCTCACCCAGGCAACCGAGGTTTGCAAAGAGCAGAGCGGAAACGAGGCAGCCCCAGAGGAGCGCGCGGACACCAATTGCCCTGAGCAGCATACTTCAGTGGACTGGGACCTTCTCAGTCTCCTCTTCGAGATACGAAAGTTGCTTGGGGACCAGGTCTTCCGCATGGCACGTCTAGAGCAAAGGATTGATATGTTTTATGCAGCCCACTCGCGAGCCGCACCGAAGAAGCAGTGCCCGACCTGCGCCAGAGTCTACGCCTTTCCTGCTCAATGGAGGCACTCAGCAATGGGCGACGACACACCCCAGGGTTTAGAGGTTATATGATTTTCCATTCTAGACTTTGCTTATGGTATAGCTATTTCAGTTTAAACGTTCAGCTAGTAAACTACAGTGTCTCTTAGCTTTAGGCAATAGAGCTAGTTTTCAGACTTTGCCTGCGCGTCCCGGTTTCCTTAGGGCGGGGCGTCGCAGAGACATCATGAATGCATTTTTCTCACTCTGTAAACAGGATAACACGTGGACTGGAGTGCCCAACTGTCCCGGTTTCCTGCTTAGGCGAGACAGCTGGCCTCCCCTGCAATTTTGTTTTTTGCCAATTTTAATATAACAGGATCCACCCCTTTATTTACAAAAAAAAAATATGAAAAGAGCCTTGAAGGGAACCATGGCTTCCCTGAAGCTTGGCCATATATGCATTTGTTCGATTTGTGTGGTTTCCATGATAGTCAAGTGTCCCATTGCACTAAGCTAGAAGGTTGAATGGAACTCTATGAAGCTTCAAGAGATCCTTTGTAATTGCATCGAACAAGATACTCCCATCCCTATTACCAATAAAATTGCATGTGTTTCACCATCACATTTGAGTGTGGCATGAAATGCAAAGGTTTTCTAGAGTTCAACAGTAGCAAATCAATCCAAGTATGTTTCTATATACTACCCAAACCACAAGTAAATGGGTTTTCCTCACTTGTTGCTAAAGATCACTCTAAGAGATTTATATATGATGACTACAACTACATGAACACTATGGTACTATTGTGCCTCTTTATTGCATTGACCACAAGTGTAGAACATTTATCCTTGGGTGAAATCAAGTTTTTTCTCTATCATCTTCTTCACTATTAAACCATGTTGTGAGGATAATCTATATTCAATAAGATTTCAATAATTCCAATTAGGATCAATCAAGGTGAGGTGTGTGAATGACCAATATATTGACTCTCAATGCACATATGTTGAGCACACAATTTGTGATTTTTAACAATAACTCCTTCTTGCTTGCTTATTCATCCTAGCCAACTTGAACATTGTGGGAACGTATATGATGATGTGCCTCTGTGTTTGTAGAGTATGGACTTATTTTACTCATATTTTATTTCTACCAATACAGTGTTGGAGATTACACCATCCCTTTCCATTCCTTGATTCATGAGTGAAAATCTATGTGAGCTTTGCCTTGATCCTCCACTTACTTTGGAGACTCTCAATCCAACGACAATGTTATTCTCAACCCTCTCTTCTTCATCTTGTTCTCACATCTCTACATACAAATGTAACCTTTATTAAACAAAGACATTGCAAAAGAATCATAAGCTATGTGATGGAGTGAAGCCTAGCAATAAATACTTAAGGCTACTTAGACTAAATAAAATATGACTTTTAAATCTAAATGAAATGTTCACAATAATAAGTATTTTTTCTCTTTAAATGATTGAAGTGAATCAAGTGTGAATGACAAAAAAGGTTCTAAGAGGACATTTATCTTTGCATTGTGTATATTAATTTATAGTGATCAATTTCTCTCTCTCCAAATGAAAAAATGTAATTTACCTCTAAGAGTGATTAATTATTTGTCAATTTAACATGTCATCAATAAATCAAAGTATTTCCATTAAGGAAACAACATGATTGGTCATCGATTCAAACCGGGTGAGTGATATCACCATTGATTGTATGTGATGTATGAATTCTGAAACTCAAATTCCACCATCAACTTTTTTGCACCGGATAGTGGTTATAGACAACATTCTCTACTTTCACAATACAAGAAAATAAATATGCTACAACGATTAGCTTTTGAAATAGAATGTAAAACTATGAATGGTCAAATTAAACATATAAAATCATTGTTGTCATATTAAAAGAGCCTTGAAGGGGACCACGACTTCCCTGTAACCTGGCCATATATGAATTTTTTCGACTTATGGGGTTTCCATGATATCCAAGTGGTCCATTTCATTGAGATAGAAGGTTGAATGGATCTCTAAGAAGCTTCAAGAGATCCTATGTAATTGCATAGAACAAGAGACTCCCATCCCTATTACCAATAAAATTTCATGTGTTTCACCATCACATTTGAGTGGGGCATGAAATGCAAAGGTTTTCTAGAGTTCAAGAGTGGCAAATCAATCCAAGTATGTTTCTATATACTACCCAAACCAAAAGTAAATGGGTTTCCCTCATTTGTTGCTAAATATCACTCTAAGATATTTATGGATGATGACTACAACTACATGAACACTATGGTACTATTTTTCATCTTTATTGGACTGACTACAAGTGTAGAACATTGCTCCTTAAGTGATCAAACATTGTTAATTTCTTGAATGTTTGATGAAGATAGCCATCACTTCAACTAGTTATTTTATTGAATGATAAGATGCTTGCATACCAAAATGCAATGTAGACTTGTCCTATGCATGAGATCAATTGGCAATGAGGAGTGAAACTCTGTTTTGAACAATTTGGAAGTTTCTACAATGTGTAGCACCAATCCAAAATGAAATTCAATCATAGAAAACTACTTGAGCATCCAAATTAGGCACTATACACCAATCTAAGGGAAGAAACTCCTTAGATACAAGCATATACACCTTTAGAAATTTGTGGATGGTAGGATAATCTTGGAAACATATAAGAATTCTTACCATTATCAAAAGATCATAGATAAGCATGCTTGGGAAAAATGAACAACCACATGGTTGAATGGTGACGAGCTAAAGCAAAAAGTGGCAATTAAATGAGGAAAAAATCACAAGGTTGATGGCATTCTACCTTGGAGCTCTATGATTTGGTGTTAGTTAGAAAAATGGATGTGTATGATTGATGGAACATTTCCATTGGCCCCAAATAAAACAAATTGCAATTTAGAGACTCATGGGGTTTGGAATGATGCAATTTTTCATATATTAAGGGTGAAAATCATGGTTTAGATAGGCACTCGGTTTATAATACTATAATTTGTCACCTAGTGGGTGTTTCACTTGATGAAAACCCCCTAACATCCATTCTCTATGATTTTTCATCTAGTGTTGTGTGAAAACACAATTTAAAAACCATTAGCTTCCTTATATGTGATTTATCCTTTAGTGTTGGGATTACAAACAATAACAACCCAAATCAAGTGTCAATATGCTAGAACACTTAGAAAAAAATCATTGGTCAAGGCCCTTTGAGAATCTAAACCGTCAATATCATTACATGAGTGAGTCCCTTTGCAATCCCAGAAAGTGGGGACATTAAGGAAGAAGCAATAGTATTCATCAACAAACTCTAGGAAAACTTGGTTTACCAATAAATCCAATGAACAACTCCTTGGAAAAAAATAATTACACTCAATAATAAATGGATTTTGGGTTTATAAATGCATAAATTCCACTTATGACCTCAGTACTATGTTTCATCCAAAGTAGATCATAGAGGACACCAAGAAATTTCCAATGCTAGGTCAGACAACATATTTTATTATTTCTTTGATGCCTTTTCTTAAACATGAAGTGAAAAGAAACTCTTTGATGAGGTTTGTTTTTTAAATAGTGTTTGTTATCGCACAAGTTGTAGGTTGGGAAAATACCATCCCTACCACCAATTGGAGAAAAATTAGAGAGCACCTACCCATTGTCACCTTAGGCAGGTGTTCCCGTCACTTTAGAGGTGAGGTAGTCATCTCAAGGGGGGAATCTCGGTGACCCTAGGGGGGATTGAGATGGAAAATGATAAGTATGAATTGACATCCTTAGAGGTCAATTCTAAATGGTAGGAAGATCTCGGAAAAGGGTCTTTGGAAAGGTTAAGGGTTGCCAAAAGAGTTGAGTGACCTGTCGAGAGTAAAGTACATGCCTGAGACACAATGAAAACAAATGATGCTTGTAATATCTTAGTTGGACAAGAAAGTTAAGCTTGTTGTCCCTAATTGAAACAAAAATAAATGATATATATCAACTCATAAAAGATAGTAAAGGCTTCAAAATAAGTGCTAAAAGTATGACTGAATAAGCAAGAGATAAGCTAGTGAAGGCTAGCTCAACTCAACAATGATAAAGAAATACTTTATCACAAAACGAAAGGTTGAAACAAAATGTTATTGCATTGATATTTATCATCCTTATGGCTGTATTAAACCAAGCTTTATAGCTGAAACATCAGCCACTGAAAACTACTTCTAAATATCTCAACAAATGCACTAGGGTTAGTAGAGAGTTAGGGCAAAGTTAGGGGTTAGTACTAGGGTTAGTTTAGGATTTATTAGGGTTCAAAGGGTCAAGGGCTTGGAAAAAGATTGCATTGCAAATGAGGGATGCAAAACACGCTTTACAAAGACACCTATAAATGAGATAATATGAGCCCTTGTATGTCAAGAAACCCCATTCCCAAGAGTCATGCCCCTATCCACCTCGTTCACTTTTACATCACTTAGAGAGGGTCTACTTGGGAAACACTCCTTGACTTGGGGATTGATCTACCCAATAGGGCACCATGACAACCCTCCCATACTTAAATTTGGAAAATTTTATAAGGTCTTTGAGCACTTGTTTAGTTTGAAAAGGGGGGATTTAATGCACATGTTCGAGTGGTTCTTTTATTAAATGTGGCTTACTTGGAATTTACTTGCAAGTTATCATAATTGATCTATTGTCTAAGAGCTATTGTTTGGGTGGATTGTTTATTGATTTTAGTGGGTAGAACATGTTCTTGTAGCAAAAGTTTGCTACAACCATAAGGATGTTATAAAACTATGCTGATAAAACTTAATAACAACCCTCTTTTGCTATCAAAGTCTTGGTCTATATATTGGAGAATTGTCTATTAATTTCTACCTTTATTTTCCAACATCATACACTCAATTTTGATGGTTTAATTTGCTTTTGTCATAACTTATATATATTGCTGCAATTTTGGGACTGTTATCGCACAATATTTACTTGCCCCAAAGACTAAGGCAAGTGGGAATAGATTGGCGTAACACGGGGGTAATCATGTCACTAACACCTCAACAAGGTACCCCTTTCTGTTTAGGAGGAAAAACCCACTCCAAGGGACATGTCCTAAGACCTAAGGGGTTTGAGGAAGGGAAAAGGACAAGGTAAACTACCCCTCTCTCTCTAGTCACTTAAATCAAGCTGAGCCACTAAGTTATGTCTTGAAGGATGAAGTAAAATGTACCTACCCTTAATCAAGACAACAAGTGAATAATGTGGCAGTTTACAAGCAGAAATGATGTTAGTGCTTCAAACAAGACATTAAACTTGTAAAAGTAAATGCTAACTAGAAAGTATGTGTAGAAATAAATAAGTGTATAACAACAATAAATCAAAAGGTAACAACTGCAAAATATATCCAAAAAATGCACTTATTCAGAGAATATAACAAGATATTCAAAATTTTAAATGATAATACTTTGACACATTTAAGTTCTATATGTGTCAATCAACAAATAAATTTAACAGGTTGTCAATGATAATTGTAACAACATTAGAGCAGAAGTGATGACAACAATAATAACCTTCAAAAATGTACTTTAAAGAGGCAATTAGATGTAGATTTTAATTCTAATTGATTGTTCTTTGCCTCGTACAAATTCTGCGTTGATTAATATGACCAATAAGAATGATATAAGTTGCAAATGATGGTTGTAGCAATCATCACAACAACAACAAAGTGATTTATAACAACTTCATAAATGCACTTTGCTAAGTCAATTGAACAAACACGTTAGCATATATTGATAGTAACTTGCCTTGTACAAATTATGGGTTGTTCTAAGGTAGTCGGTAGGCTGATATACACTGCAAACAATGGCTGTAACAATGAATTATCAGCAGTAATTAAGTGGTTGTTAGTATCTCTAAGCTAGGTTAGTTAACTAGTTAAAGTCGGTAGGGTAATCAAGTAGGAAATGATTTGGAGTTTGAGTTTGAAGATACTTGTCAAAGAGTGAGGTTTGACTAGTGCCTTTCTAAGGGTAGTGGAGTCAAGTAGGCAGCCTCCTTCAAGGTTGTTAACAAGTGATTTTACACATAATCAAAGAGGAAGAAAGACCTAGGAGGACTAGTACCTTAAGTCCTCCTAGGTTTGACCTCAAGAAGTGAGGAAGCTAGGGTGTAGGCACTTCTAGGCCCTAGCACCTCATTCTTCTTGGATTTTTATGGATGAAAAGTACTTTGCACAATAAATAAGTATAAACCTCTAGAGAGCTAGCACTTTAGGGGCCTAGGGTTTCACTAGTTACTAGATCAATTCAATAAAGCTAGGCAAATGAAAAGCAAGAAAGTTAGCACTTTAAATTTCTTACTTCAAGCATTAATTAAAACATGCAATTTCATAATCTTGTATGAGCAAGAAAACCATTATCATAACCATTTGCAATGACAAAGTAAAAATCTACTTACTTGCACCAAGAATAATCATGTAAAGCCATGAAACATTGCCACAAAACTTCATAAAATTTGTCCAAGTGCCAAAAAACAAGCCTTAAAAGAATAGTGCCCCCCTTATTTCAGCCAATAACCCTTAGTAAGGAGAACATTTCTTACATCCACTCTCCAGAGTGAGAGTTATGATCCAAAATGAATGTACTTTTTGTTTATCTATACCAAATTAGGCCCAACATTAATTTAAATTCAAAATTGTTGGGTCGACCTAACCAATTTGTTACAAAAATTAAATTCTAACAAAATAAAATAAATTTGCATCTAAATACCCTCTTAAGGGTGATGTTATTCCCTTCTAGGGTGATGTTGGACCTCTGTCATGGAACGTTGGGCTCGGGGAGTGAAACGTTGGGCCTCCAAAGGCCAAAACCCTACCTGCGCGTGCCAATAACCTCAAGATTACCCCAAAGGTGACAACCACCGCATGTAGAAACATCAAGGGCTGCATGGGTGATGTCCAAGGCCTCCAAAGGCCAGTGTTTAGGTGGGAAAGGCACAACCTCCTGGGTCTAGGTCCACCAAAGTTCCTCCAAATGAAACATCCTTCTTCTTCTTGGTAGAACCCCTTCATCTTCATCTTACCCCACGGATGGGGTCTCAGCATCCATCAAATGGGCTTTGATCCCTCATGAAGGTCTGAGTTATTCATCTCTCCATGTACCTATTCATCGGGCAAGGTTCTGCAAAGATAATAAGTACGCCCTCTAGGGGTCCATAACTCATGGCCACATCATATGTAAATCACATCTAATAATTAAAAATCCAAAACAAGTGCATTAAACACCATTAAACCAAAACAAATGCTCAAAACCTTATGCAATTTGATAAGTCTAGGGTTTGGAATGGTCTCAGGGTGTCCTATTGGGCCAGTCTCCCTTAAGTCAAGGTTGTTTCCCCAGATGAGCTTGATGTATGAGGTGATGAGAGGAAAACCTTTGGGCATGAGGTGCATGTGATAGAAGGGAAATGTAAAACTCACCTATGGGTGCCTTTGTTGAGGGTGATCTACACCTTGTCATGGATGCAAATGTTTCCAAGCCCACTGATTTCCATTTATTATTTTTATCTTTGCTTTATTCTTTTAGGTTTCTTTCTTCATGCTACAAAGAAAGAGTGGATGGCCACCGCCCTAGCTTGGTGACCAACTAGTGGCAATTTCACCCACAAACATTTCACGGAAATGAGAAGGTTGGCTCGTGATGAGACCCCCTTTCTCTTAGCCATGCAACCAAGAGCCACTACCCTAGCTTGGTGACTAGTTGGGTGGTATTTTCATACCGCTACATGTTCATGGTCATGATAGGTCGGATCATGATGAGACCTCCTATCCACCAACAAATTCCTTGAGTTTTGTATTCATATGTGAGTCCCCTTTTCTTTTTGAGAAGTGTTTCAGTGATTTCTCGAGGATTCTTGGGTGAAGCATATCAAAGGTTTAAATTTGGATCTTAAATTTTTCCAGCCACATTTCCCCATGGGCCTTTAGCCCCTTCTTCCCATGAGGTAAGATACAACCCTTTCCAAGTGGGGCCTTCCCCAATGCCCAAAAATGTGGATAGATGGAGGGGATAAATATGGAAAATGGTAAGTATGGATGGAATGGGCAATGACTCTTCATAGATCCATTAGGTAACAACCTATCCTAAAGGGAAACCAACTTACTAGGGAACCATGTGACGCTCCCAGGTTTGAACAAGGAAAAGAGCATAAATTCAATCAAATGTTATGAAATACAGAAAGATTCAATGCAACGTGTTTAAATGTTTTAAAAATCAGAGCGATACATACCATGATACACAGACTTATTACCTCATTGAGCAAGACTCATTTCCATTTCAGGACCAGGACGGTGTGATGGATACTATTCTCGATGGTATGTGGGATCTGTTGCGGAAAAGGGGCCTTTTGGGGCCATGCTCAAGTTGTTTGGCTCTCGGAAATCCATGTCTAGGACCTATGGGCCTTGAGACATGATCTCCTTAGTTACCCCTAGGTTTGGGGGTTACATCTGGCTCCAACTTGGGGACATGTGTTGACCGTAGAGCGCATGAGAACCTCAACATCTCTGGTGTGAGCTATTACTTTTAAGACTCAACATAAGATGTTAGTAATACCTGGGGTGGTGTTATCACTCCTTGTTCATACATGATGCAAAACTTTAAATTGAAATCAACTATCTAATCTAAAACATAATCATGAAAATACATATATACAAGTAAGGAAAACAATTTGAAAAGTGCAACTACAACTATGCTAATATGTAATGCAACGATATATACAATGAATGCAAATTCCTACCTACCCTACCTCACCTGTACTTACCTGACAAATACTAGGTATAAACATACAACTAGTACAACCATGATAGAAATGTATCATAACACCCACCTTTGTGTTTCATCATAAGCCAAAACAATGACAAGTTAAGCACAAAATAAACATGAGTTAGAGCATGCATTATATCATAGGAATTTGTAAAGTCTAGTTCATGGAGGCGGGAGGGAGGGACAAAATCATGCCATGTCACGCTTCCAGAAAAGTGATCAATCCATCTCAGAAAAGGATCATGGGAGGTCAAGGACTCAAATGGTTGGCTCAAAGAGTCTCAAGGTTGACTACCTTGGACGTCATCACTCCCTGGGATCTGAAAAGGGATTAACTAGAACCTAGAGGGAAACTGACAACTTCTCAGGGGGAAGTTGAAATATTCAGATCATAAACTTCTTAAGGCATTCAACCTCCCCTTGAATTCTAACGGAATTTTTTTCCCTAAAGAAAAATTGAAACAAGAGACATGTTCCCTAATTGCATCCTTAGTGACATAACGAGGTAAAGAAATCAAATGGATCTGGACAACCTTGTCACAAGTATCATGCTTCAAGTAAACAACGTCCTCACCTTTATCAAAATTTGAGCACAACGACGGTTGATAATCTTATTCATAGAATAAATCCAAGTGCTCAAATGAATACTCATCAAAATCCTCAAGGTATGCCCGAAAATCATCAGGAGAACATTGCATTGGGTCATCATTGGGTGCTTGGAAAACTTTTGTGATTATATCATCATCTTGTTGTCAAACGTCAAAATTATTAGGAACATCATATGATTGTTGTAAAGGCAACAAATGGAAATGACCCTCCATATCATAAATGAGATCCTCATCAGAACCAATCACATCCCATTTACGTCTTCCAACATGTATGAACTCATCAATATTATCAATTATGTCATTACGTTTATCATAACATGAATGATATAATACATCCAAGGGATCCTCTAACACTTCTTCACCCTCCAAATCATAAAATAAAGCGTCATCAAAATCTTGGAAAGGGAAATAACTTACAGTATTCACTTTTTCTTGTGCAGGAGTTTCAAAGGCTTGGATGACTTCATCAAAAGGAAGAGCAGCTATCGGTACATCATCCCCATGATTCACCTCTTAAATTATAGCTTTGCCTTTGTCACAATATGGAGGATCTAGCTCACCCAAACACTCCTTTACTCCTTCACCTTCTGAATCATAGAATAGGGCATCATAAAAAACCCGAAAAGGAAAATGATTAACCTCATTCTCTTTGTCTTGTGCAGGAGGAATAGGACTTTGGATGGCTTCGTCATAGGGAGAGACACATATCAATATATCACGCTCTTCAGGTTCTTGTCCTTCAACTAGGTCTTCTTTGATGGAATCATGAGTAAATTCTTTCTCTTCGTCATGGGATTGGTAACCTTCATCAGGATCCCTCTCCTCATCCTCTTGTGGGTCAATGTCTTGTTCCCACCTTTCGAATATCTCAAGGGATGTTATTCTTTCCAAACTAAGAGTTGCTGGGGTATTTTTGGGGTCATCAATCTTGACTTGTGGAACAAAGAAATGTTCTACCTTGGATGAGGAGATATTAGCTTCAACTTCTGTGGCCATGTCATAAGCTTCTTGGATTGTCCTTGGGATCCTTTTATCGATCAAAAATTTGGATTGTCTTGAGAACACCCTTATATAGATGACAAGGAGGAACTCAAAAACAAGACGATGGCTTCTAGGGAGTTTTTGTGACATCCTCTTAAACTTGGCATGGAAATCCTTAACGACCTCGTTCTCATCCTTTTTTATGTGAATAAGTCTATGTAGTAACATGTATGGATCCTCTTTGACATTCCATCTTTTAAGGAAAAATTCCTCTAATTGATCCATAGATGTAATACTAGTATTAGGGAGGTCATCATACCATCTTCTAGAATCGACATGAAAAGTAGCAGAGAAAAGTTTCATTGCTAGGTCTTCAACATCATCATTGATAGGGTGGAGTTAAAAGAAGGCCCAAAAGTCACTTATATGGTCTTCAACATTTTCCTCATCACTACTAGTGAATCTTGGGAGCCATTTTAATACCTCAGAGGCATTTATCGAGGGTAACCCATAATTTCACTCATATCCAAGGGTTTAAAATTACCTGGGTCCCATTGAGAATCCATGGTTGGATTTATCATTAGTGGAGTCACCAGACAATCCTTCTAGGTATTATCAAAAGGAAACGAGGGAATCACCCTCAGTGGAGTCGACAGGTAAGGTTTGTAAAGTGAAGGCTTTGAGAATAGGCTTATCAAAAAGTGTCATTGAGGAATATTGACTCGGTGTTCCTCGGTAATGGAACCAAAAATGTTATCGCATAATTTGTACTTTCCCCAAAGCCTAAGGCAAGTGGGAAGACATTGGCGTAACACAGGGGTAATCATGTCATTGTCACCTCAACAAGGTACGCCTTTCTGTTTAGGAGGATTAAAAACCCACTCCAAGGGAGATGTCCCAAGACCTAGGGGGTTTGAGAAAGGGAAAAGGACAAGGTAAACTACCCCTCTCTCTCTAGGTCACTCAAATCAGGCTGAGTCATTAAGTTATGTCTTGAAGGATGAAGTAAAATGTACCTTCCCTTAATCATGACAACAAGCAAATAATGTGGCAGCTTACAAGAAGAAATTATGTTAGTGCTTCAATAAGACATTAAACTTGTGAAATTAAATGCTAACTAGTATGTATGTGCAGCAGTAAATAAGTGTATAAAAAAAATTTAAAAGGTAACAACTGCAAAATATATCCAAAAAATGCACTTATTCGGACAATATAACAAGATATTCAAAATTTTAAATGATAATACTTTGTCACATGCAAGTTCTATATGTGTTAGTCAACAAATAAATTTAACAGACTATCAATGATAACTGTAACAACAGCAAAGCAGAGGTGACGACAACAATAATAACCTTCAAAAATGTACTTTAAAGAGGCAATTAGATGTAGATTCTAATTCTAATTGATTGTACTTTTCCTCATACGAATTTTGGACTGATTAATATGGTCAATAAGACTGATATAAGTTGTAAATGATGGTTGTAGCAATCATCACAACAACAACAAAGTGATTTATAACAGCTTCATAAATGCACTTTGCTAAGGCAATTGAACAAACACTTTAGCATATATTGATAGTAACTTTCCTTGTACAAATTATGGGTTGTTATAAGGTGGTTGGTAGGCTGATATAGACTGCAAACAATGGTTGTAACAGTGAATTATCAGCAGTAATTAAGTGGTTGTTAGTATCGCTAAGCTAGGTTAGTTAACTAGTGAACGTTAGTAGGGTAATCAAGTAGGAAATGGTTTGGAGTTTGAGTTTGAAGATACTTGTCAAAGAGAAAGGTTTGACTAGTGCCTTTCTAAGGGTGGTGGATTCAAGTGGGTGACTTCCTTCAAGGTTGCTAACAAGTGATTTTACTCATAATCCAAGAGGGAGAAAGACCTAGGAGGAGTAGCACCTTAAGTCCTCCTAGGTTTCACCTCAAGAAGTGAGGAAGCTAGGGTGTGGGCACTTCTAGGCCCTAGAACCTCCTTTTTCTTGGATTTTTATGGATGAAAAGTACTTTGCACAATAACTAAGTAAAAACCTCTAGAGAGATAGCACTTTAGGGCCCTAGGGTTTCACTAGTTACTATATCAATTCAATAAAACTAGGCAAATGAAAAGCAAGAAAGTTAGCACTTTAAGTTTCTTACTTCAAGCATTAGTTAAAACATGCAATTTCATAATCTTGTATGAGCAAGCAAACCATTATCATAACCATTTACAATGATAAAGTAAAAATCTACTTACTTGCACCAAGAATAATCATGTAAAACCATGCAAGATTGCCACAAAACTTCATAAAATTTGTCCAAGTGCCAAAAAACAAGCCTTAAAAGAGTAGTTCCCTCCTTATTTCAGCGAATAACCCTTAGTAGGGAAAAAATTTCATACCTCCACTCTCCCAAGTGAGAGTTATGATCCAAAAGGAATGTAATTTTTGTTTATTTATACCAAATTAGGCCCAAAATTATTGTTGGGTCGACCTAGCCAATTTGTTACAAAAATTAAATTCTGAAAAAATAAAATCAATTTGCATATAAAGACCCTCTTAAGGGTGACATTATGCCCTTCTAGGGTGACGTTGGACCTCTATCATGGAACGTTGGGCTCAGGGAGTGAAACGTTGGGCCTCCAAAGGCCAAACCCCTGCCCACACGTGCCAATAACCTCAGGATTACCCCCAAGGTTAAAACCATTGCATGTAGAAACATCCAGGGTTGCATGGGTGACGTCCAAGGCCTGCAAAGGCCAATGTTTAGGTGGGAAAGGCACAACCTTCTGGGTCTATGTCCACCAAAGTGCCTCCAAAAGAATTTTCCTTCTTCTTCTTGGTAGAACCCCTTCATCTTCATCCTGCCCCCTGACCGGGGTCTCAACATCCATCAAATGGGCTTTGAGCCCTCATGAAGGTATGAGCTAGTCATCTCTCCATGTACATATTCACCGAGAAAGGTTCTGCAAAGACAATAAGTACGCCCTCGAGGGGTCCATAAGTCACAGGCATCATAATACGTAAATCACATATAATAATTAAAATGCTCAAACAAGTGCATTAAACCCCCCTAAACCAAAACAAATGCTCAAAATGTTATGCAATTTGACAAGTCTAGGATTTGGAATGGTCTGAGGGTATCCTATTGGGCCAGTCTCCCTTAAGTCAAGGATTTTTCCCCAATTGACTTGATCTAAATCATGCAAGCATATGAGGTGGTGAGGGGAAAACCTTTGGGCATGGGGTGCATGTGATAGCAGGGAAATGTAACACTCACCTATGGGTGCCTTTTTTTAGGGTGACTTGCACCTTGTCATGGATGCAAATGTTTCCAAGCCCACCGATTTCCATTTATTCTTTTTATCTTTTCTTTCTTCTTTTATCTTTATTTCTTCATCTTGCAAGGAAAGAGTTGATGGTCACCACCCTGGATTGGTGACCAACTAGTGGCAGTGTCACCCAGAAACATTTCATGGAAATGAGAAGGGTGACCCGTGATGAGATGCCCTTTCTCTTGGCCATGCAACCAAGAGCCACTACCCTGGCTTGGTGACCAATTGGGTGGTAGTGTCATACCACTACATGTTCATGGTCATGATAGGGTGACTCATGATGAGACCTCATATCCACCAACAAATTCCTTGAGTTTTTTATTCATATGTGGGTCCACTTTTCTTGTTGAGAAGTGTTTCAATTCTTTCTCGAGGATCCTTGGGTGAAGCATCTTGAAGGTTTAAATCCGGCTCTTAAATTTTTCCAACTACATTCCCCCCTAGGCCTTTAGCCCCTTCTTCCCATGAGGTAAGGTACAACCCTTTCCAAGTGGAAAGTATGGAGGGAACGAGCGATGACTCTTCAGAGATCCATTAGGTAACAACTTATCCTAAAGGGAAACCAACTTATTAGGGCACCATGTGACCCTCCAAGGTTTGAACAAGGCAAAGAGAATAAAGTCAAGCAAACGTTATGAAATCCAAAAAGATTCAATGCAACATGTTTAAATGTTTTAAAAATTGAAGGGATACATACCATGATACCCAGACTTATTACCTCATGGAGTAAGACTCATTTCCATTTCAAGACCAAGCCGGTGTGATGGATATTGTTGTCGATGGTATGTGGGCTCTGTTGCAAAAAAAACAGGCCCTCTGGGGCCATGCTCAAGTTTCCTGGCTCCTGACACTCCATGTCTAGGACCTGTGGGCCTCAAGACGTGATCTCCTTAGTTACCCCTAGGTTTGGGGATAACAGGGACAACAAGGTCTCTTGTTGATTCCCCATTGGTTTGAGGCTTTTTTTTATCATCATATCTTGTCTTGTTCGGGAAGGTCTAACATTTTTTTGCAGGTACATAACCTTAGAAACCATTCACCAGCTCCCAAGACTCTCTCCCAAGCCTCATTCTCATCCTTGAATTTGACCTATAGGGGCACTCTTCGATCTCTTTCCATCTTCTATCACAATCCCCCTAGGGTCACCGAGAAGCCTTCCTTGTGTTGGACTTGTGCTTCACTAAAACGAGGGGGACATCTATTGAGGTGACAGTGATAAGTGTTCTCGATTGTGTCACACATTTGGTGTTTGGGTTGGGCTTTGCCCAAACTACAATCTGTGAGATAACAAGGAGATTTTAGCAAGGGTTGAAGTAGATGCCACTCCCACCCATGCACCAACTACTCTGTTTCGAGACAACCTCAAAGAATTGACCCAGGTAACTAGTAGGAAGTTCGAAGAGAATCAAACACTCACTTCAAAGTCAAGGATAAAATCAGAAAAGGAGAAGAATTTATTCCAAACATATTGTTTCTATCAGTTTTCATGTGCCACTAGTTTGTAAGGATCTATGTTGTTCAACAAG
>ML805847.1:126813-141707 GCA_009831015.1 Picea engelmannii
GAGAACAGAACATGATGAGCTTGGAAGCTTCCATGTGAGAATGATGATAATAAATGGAATCAATGACATGGATTCTCATTAGGTAGGAGAATGATGACGATGAGAGAGTTTAGGGAATGATTGTTGACTTTTCTTCTAACAAGGGAATGAAGTACTTTTACATTTCTCAATGATTGTACTCAACCCATGCTCAAGTGACTACTCAATGAAAACTCCCTCACCAAGCTTCTACATGTAATCAATGATTGGCTTTCTATGTCAACGGAGGTGGATGGATTCATTTAAGACATATTTAAGATACATGAACATGCAAATAAAAATAAATAAAAAATAAAAAATAAAAACTGTAATGAGCAATTACTTTTTATATGAAAATCTATCTCTAATCATTTTGAAGCCAGATTCAAGCCATGGTGATTATAAAGTAAGGTCTTGTTTACACGCATCTAGTAAACAATTCTTCGTTCTCTCATAAGCCTAGATATGAAGTTCAAAAGTGTTAAATGGTCCCGGCGGGGCTCGAACCCGCGACCTTCGGCTTTCTCTGATCTCTAACATAAGACCAATGCTCTAACCAACTGAGCTACGGGACCATGTGAGTGGAGGTGCATTAATTCTTATTTTTTTTGTCTTAAAAAACGGTCAAATCTAATCAAATATCTTCGTTACTTCTTTAAAGCATTTGCTTAGTTACATATCATTGCATTAATGAGTTTATGGTGTTTAAGAAATAAAATATATAATGCGAAAGTGTGTGCACTGTGCGTATCTATTTTGCAAAAATCATTTAAAGTTTTTACAAGTTTTTTCTTAACGAAAAAATTATCAAATTTTTAGCCTAAGCTATCCCACAGTACCGTCAACTTTGTAGTTTTATTTTTTATATAATTTTCCACTCATTTTGAAAAAATTTAAAGTATTTCTTTTACTTAAGTTTACAAGTTAATGCTCAACTATGTTTTTGTGTTTGGAAAAAGTTTATAAGGTTAGTGTTTAATATCCTTTTTAGTTTAAAGTTTTATTTATGTAACATTTTTTTTTTCATCCACTTTCTATATTAAAGGAAAATGAAAATAATGATTCTAAATTAAACTTTAAAAAGATACAATTAGATTTCAAAAGGATTTAAGAAGACATGACAATAATTTGATTCATTAACGTAAAAGAAACAATACACAAAACTCCTTGTTATGAAAGATGTGTGTTATATAATATAACACACTGTGTATTATATAATATAACACAAACAATGTGTGTTATATAATATGACACACTGAGTCAGTATGTTATATTATATATCATACAGTGTGTGTGTGTTATATAATATAACACACACTGTGTGTTATATAATATAACACACACTGTGTGTTATATTATATAACACACTGTGTGTTATATTATATAACACACAATGTGTGTTATATATGAAAGATGGTGATAATTATTAGATTGCAATTCAATGAGAATCATAAACAATGAGATTACATCAACGACCTATATAACATTCTCAATGCATATCTTGTTAATTTGGCAAAGAATGTCATGTCAAAGAGGATGTTACTCACATACCTAATCACCAAGTAATACTTCAATTCATCGCATGACTAAATATAATCTCAAAATGTAAAGGAATGACACTGAAGAACTCCAATGGTAGTTGCATTATACACAATGACTCTAAATCCCAATGCAATAGTGTTGCGATAATTCACAATACAAAGCATACAATAAAATATTTACAACACCTTCCACAAACCTATCTTATGTGTCACCCAATCAAGACTCAAAGAAAAAATCACTCATAAACACATGTATATCATGATGATGTTTTCTCCAATGAGAGTAAATGCAATGATATGGATTAGATGTCCCTATGGCCACACATGCATCTCATTAAATTGCACAAGCAACCAGTCTTTGCAATTATTGTCTGGTCTATTAAAAGATGATGTTGACTACAAGCATTGTTCAAATATGTTGTGATGTTGTCTAGTGGCCACATTTTTTTATGGGTGGATCCATGAAGACCTGTTACACTTTTTGGCGAGCGCATAGGGAAAAAATTATATTTCCATACCCTCGATTAAGGGCTTGTCCGAGATGCAACAAACTCTTGATCAAGGGTTATATTAACCCTCAATCGAGGGTTAAATCGACCCTCAATCTAACTCTTGATCAAGGGTTATATTGACCTTCGATCAAGGGTTTAACCCTCTATCTAACCATTGATTCAAGATTAAATTAACCCTTAATCTAACCCTTGATTGAGGGGTTTTTTAAATTGAAACTATATAAAAGTAGTTACCAAAGTAAACTCACATAATTGCATTAAGGAATTCAACTTGACTAAAGACCAAGATAGTTTGTTAGGTCCATTTTCAAACATAAGTAGTTTGTTTAGTCTTCAAATGATTTTTATGATGTTCACCTTCTTTGCCTCTCTACATTCAGAAGTTACGTTTCAATCTCTCATGGGTACTTTCCATTATACTTACATCTCTAACTAAAATATTTGATTAATTTTCACAACTCATAGCTAAGTTCTTGCTACAGGATTGGATATGTGTCAAAACTTATCAATAAACTAAGTTGCAACTTGTTGACATGGGAAAATGACCCATGTCAACTTCATAGACTTACCTAACAAAAGGTGCCAATTAGAGCTTTCTTTGTCAAAATGGCAAGCCCTTCGATTATGGACCAACTATAGTAATCAAGGTTTTATGAGTTTCAAATGAAATGCAACTCATACGCTATGCAAAAATGCACTATGAAACACAACTAACTAAATCCTAATTAAAGGAGCAAAGAACAAAGGTTGGAGATGTAACTAATAGCAGGGAGAATAGTCCACCATTGCCCTCGAAAATGAACTCAAATCGAACCCTACCAACTCCCTCCCAAAGTGAAATGATATGGCTACTTAGAGTACTTCCTTGTCACAAAACCAACTCATTACCTAGCTAACCCAAAACACAACTAGGCATACAACAATAGGGAGAATGGTCCACCAACTAAAGCATATGCATAATTAGAAATTATAAGCAACTAAGAAAAGTATCTAATCACCAAGTAACCCCTTTGTTTCATATCATGCATTAACGAGTATAAAATAAGTGAGAGAAAACATCATAACATGTGAAGAGTCTTGTAGGCTATCATGTCCATGCCCACGAACACCAAGAGAACCGAGTAAGGAGAGAAGAGCCCCATGAGGACCAAACACGGTTCTACAAGCATACTAGAACACTAAATAACCGTACAACCTCTTTATTAACATATGAAAATAGATTATAGTGCCAAAAAGAGAACCTTTGCATAAGGAAATAGTTCTAGTTATAAGATTTTATGAGGCACTTAGCCTTTCAACTTCAATGACTCTTCATCTACCCTAGACTCTTCACCTATCTTGAGCTTCCAACCTCTTACATGTTTTTTCTTTATCCTCTTCTTCACTATTAAACCATGTTGTGAGGATAAGCTATATTCAATAATATTTCAATAATTCCAATTAGGATCAATCAAGATGAGGTGTTTGAATGAACAATATATTGACTCTCGATGCACATATGTTGAGCACACAATTTGGGATTTTTAACTAGAACTCATTCTTGCTTGCTTACACATCCTAGTCAACCTGAACATTGTGGGCACTTCTGTGATGATGTGCCTCAATGTTTGTAGAGTACAAGGATGATTTTAAGGATGGAAATTTATTTTAAAATGTAGAAACCTTGGTGAATCTCACTATTCCTTCATATGCCAACTATAAATGTTCAACGATATTTTTGTAAAAATATTCAAATTTCTAAGGATTTTATATAGTTTGTATAAAATTTTGGCGATTTTTAAGGCAAAATAGTTTTATCCTATAGAATTTGGGTGAATCATTTTTAGAATGACGAATTTTTTTGGGGGGAAACCATGGAAAATTAACCCATGAGCGAAATTTAGCCCGTAAAACCATCCTTGGTAGAGTATGGCCTTATTTTATTCATATTTGATTTGTACCAATATAGTGTTGGACATTGCACCATCCCTTTGCATTCCTTAATCCATGATTGAAAATTGATATGAGCTTTGTCTTAATCCTCCACTTACCTTGGAGACTCTCATTCCAACAACATTGTTATTCTCAACCCTCTCTTCTCCATCTTGTTCTCACATCTCTACATAGTGGTCCACTATTTTCATTTTTTCTCTTTGATACATTAGAACCAAGAGATTAATTTTGAACATGATGTCAAGGAGACACATTTCTACATGATCACCAATTTTCAACAAAATTTGATGCCTCCCACATGTCCAAAACTAGTGTGTTGTAGGTTCCATATTTTATTTATACATTGATAGAGGACTATTGTTTTGGTCAATGCACACTCATCCTTTCCTTTTGATTTAAGGTCTAATTTGTGGATATGTTGTAGAGGAAACATCCTATATCATCTAATCAAATTACATAAAAATTCATTGAGTTTCAGTATCTCTCCCAAGACACGCACTATTTAGATATGTCGCACTTAATTTTCTAGAAATAGGGATTTAATGTTGTCTCTTATGAATAGTCAATATTTGGAATAAGGGTCTCTTATACATTGTAGGGGACACCTCCATATACCTTCTCTCCAAATTTCAAAAAAAATATATATATATATATAATGATGCTAGTTTCACTCTAATTCAAAATCCTTAGTGGTATCATTGAGTACATAGAGTTTAAATATTGAGGGTTTCAAGAGAAGGATAGGGTTTTAAATGGAGGTCACTTTCAGCTTTAATTTTCTGCAGATCTAGAGTGGGATCGGCAACTAGGTGGAGGCAGGAGAACTCTCGATTGTGCACTATGGACGACCCTTCACAACTAGTTGATTATTCAGAGGATTCACTGACGAAAGGACATTATTTTCATTGATCACATCATTAAACCTCACACAGAAATTTTCACCTGGATTGTGTCAGATCATGGGGCCCGGGGGTGGATCACGAAGTTTCTCCTGTTGTCGTAGTGTGGATCCAGATGGATCTATCCAGCCAAAAGATCCATCTCTAAAACCCTGTCACTTTTCAGGTAGGTTTTCTATAGATCTTGGAGAATCACAATTGTTTGAGGTATCGGATAGGCATGGGAAGCCTACAAAAGGCCATTCAACAGTCAATGTGTCTGGTGTTGAGGAGCGTGAAGGGTTTACGCATAGAGAAAGTGGACCTTGGGGCTTTATTGATAACAATATTAGTTTAAAGGAACTACAAGGTGTTGATGGCAGTAAACAAGCACAGAAGCGGCATAAAGTGGTTAAATCTAGGGGTGGTGGAGTTTCTCTAGTTGTCAGTGAGGACTTACAGGTTAGCCAAATATTGGACTTGGAGAGTAAGGTTGTTGTCAAGAAATTTTGTGGTCGATGTTTATCAGTTCCTCTTTAAGCTCATGGATGGAATCAGTTTGGGTTTTGGTTATAGTGTATGCTCTGACCTTCCAGATATTGTTTTGGTGTTGGATAGGAATTGTTTTCTCTCAAAATAAGAAACAAACATAATAATCTATGGTCATTGGTATTGGGATCGAAATCCCTTTTGTGTCAAACCATGGGATCCCCTCTTCAATGCTCGTGAGGAATAATTGTATAGCATCCCTATGTGGGTTAATCTCCCCAAGCTCCCACTCAAGTTTTCATCTGATGATAGTTTGTAGGCTATCGAGAATGTTTGGGAAAATTCATTATTGTGGATCCGAGTTATAAGAATAGTAATTGCACATATATTGGTAGAACTGGATCCTACTCAATGTATTTTCGAGTCGATAGATATTGTGAGGGGAGATAGTTCTTTCATGTAGATCCTTGACTATCTTAGTGTGCCATTTTTCTATATGAGATGTCATCATGTTGGTGGACTACGATCAGGTTTCTCAAAAAAAATTAAGGTTGGTTCTAGTCTGGGTATTAGCTTTCCCTCTAGTTTGAAACACTATTCTTGTTATAACAGTGCTAACTTTGTTGTTGCGGCCCCTGGTCTATATGATGGGGGATATGTTCCTGTATTAGCTCCTATAAAGGTGGTGAATTATGAGTCCCATGAGGAATTCAAAGTGGGGGAAATTGAGGTCCCTTTGGCATACAAGGTCCCATTAAACGTTGTGGCACAATCCCCGTGTGATTTGTCCAGTGATGAATTAGATATTGTGCCCTCTCAATGGAACCAGATTGATGCTCTTTGGTCAAAAAGTGAGTCTTCTCTTCATGACTTGGGTAAATATTTTTCGACCATTGTCCCTCTTGGGACTTCTTCCTCTTTTTCTTTGAACCATCCTTCGAGGGGTCTTGATGTGGGGCATGTTGTCGCCTTATACACACTTGGGCTATCGTGGAAGAAATCTTCAATCCACTTAGTGTGTCCTTGGGGGCAAGTTTCGAGTCAAGGTGATGTCACCTGAGCCTCAAATCCTCCGTCTAGGCCAACTCCTAGCAAAGCCAAGGGGGGTAGTCCCTAACAAAAATACTAAGTATTTTTAAAATATTTTAAGCAAAAGAACTACTTCTAGGAATTTATTGCAAATAGAACACACACATTCAACATTTATCATTCATCGGATGAGATACTCGTATAAATCATTTGTCCATAAACATGCATGCATAAACCAAGTAGGATACAAGTTCTGCAAGATTGATAAATTTGTTAGACAAACAAACATGAATGAAATAGACTACTCATATTCATAAAGATAAATCCATAGTACTGGTGCCTTAAAAGTGTCATGGGAAGTTGTTGATCACGTGTTTTATTAAGGTAAATTGAATGTATATTAATGAGAGATTGTGTGGCCTCTTTAGAGGCTACCTCTTTATTTGGAAACTTGCGAAAAACCTCATGAAGCCCCAGGGCCTCACCAGTAATTTCATTAAGGGTGTTGAATGTCCAACACATGGAGAACCTAGATATCAAAGTTCTCGTATGACTTCACACTCCCCTTAGGCGTTTTCACGGGCATTAAGGTAGCAACTATTGAGATTTCTCTAATTAAACTACTCCTCACAAACAGTTTTGATGAATCCCAGGATCAAGCTAGGCTCGAAAGGGTTCAGAGCATACACCGGTAATTACGGGGAAGGATTATTTTAAACTTTGAAATAAAGAAATAAACTTTGAAAAACTTGAAACTAAAATAAATCTTTGCAAGATTTATTGTTGATAGCAAAAGTAAAATCTAAGCTAATCATGCATAAAGATTGAAAATACTTTCAAGATTAAGTGCATGAAAGATTTGAGTGTTGTGTGTGATTGATTTCCTTATTTGTATGTGTGTTTGTGAGATCATATAATAAGACTTGCAAGGAAATAAAGCAAAGACAAGCGCACAACACACCAATCCCCCTAATGGGGATGAAGAAATTGGGCTCAAAGGGCCTTCTTTTATTAATCCTATTACAAACGAGAACTGAGTTCTCCCTTTTCTCTTTTTTGAACTTTTAGACTCTTATAGAATGGATCAAACTAAAAGAAACTATTACAATAGGTTCTCTGAAGGTCATGGTCTTCAAGGGTTCCAACTTGGGCTCAATTTTCTTCACTTTAGCCTTGATTTCGCCAGAGTTTCCCCTTGTTTTTTGATGGACCTGCTAAAAAAAAGCAAAGAATGTGATTAGAAGATGATGAAAAACACTTTAAGAAACTAAAATAAAACTTGGAAAACTTTGACCAAAAATTTATGATTCTTTTCTTATGCAAAAATGCAATTTTTTAGAGGTTTTTCGAAGTTTTAAATGAGCCTAAACTAAGCTCTTTTAGGTGTTTTTGTTTGTTGTCCCAAAAAATCAAGCATAAAACTCCTAATTAGCTTGATCTACAATGCAAACTAGAGCAACTTTCTTCCTTAAGATTTAGATAAAAATTTACAGAAAATTGCAACAAAACTAGCTTAGATCTACTCTTTAAATGAGAAAGAATTGAAACTAGATCTAAGACTTTATGCATGCAATACTAGATGCTAAAATTAATCTTTAAAATCGAATCTAGTTAACATGCAAGCAAATAAAGAGGGAGGAAGAAGAAAAATTCTGATTTTGGAGCCTTCGCTTGAGCGTGGAACTCTTTGGGCTATGGGGTCCCTTTGGTGTGAGGAAGAGGGAGGACGTATTCTTTCGAACTCTTGGTCAAACACTAGATGCAAATTATCTCATTTGTTTCTCCAAGGACTGGATCCTACATGCTACAAAGAACACTTGCAAATACCTGTAAACTTGGTGTTTCCTACACAAGAAACCCCAGTTGCACATTAGTTTAAACAAAAACAAGATATGCAATGCAAGCTTCAAATATAAGTAAAAAAATGGATTAGAAAGAAAAAAAGATAGAGAATCCACTCCAATCAAATAACAGTATCCCTACCATTAGCCAAATTACACAATAGATAAATGCAAGAAATCAAAGCAACATCACCTCAATATATGTCCAACATCCATTCACACATGAGCACCAAACACCAATAGATTGACCTCCAAAGTCTCTTTTATTCCAATATAAGAAATACATTACAACAGTATACAATAAGGTCTCCCAAACTCCAACTCACTAAATGGAGAGGGGTCGCCTTCTATTTAACATAGTTTGGGTGACAATTCCCATGAAGGATGTGCAAGTGTAAGAGGAGATGTGCATGTGGAAGAGGAGATGTGCAAGGAGTAGAGTGGAGATGGAGTGAAGTGAAGTGAGGTGGAGTGGAGTGATGGAGGTGGAGGTGGAGGTGGAGTGAAGTGGGAGTGAGTGGTAATGAGGTGGAGTGGAAATGGAGTAGTGAGGGCGAGTTGGACATTGGGATTATCTCCCCCTCTTGCAAGTGCGCCAACTAAGAAGGGAAGGTTGAGTCATAACATTGGGAATATCTCCCTTGCACACATCATCAACCAAGTCACCTTCATCTTTAGTGAACTCGTCCTTGCTCTAATTTGACTGAAAACAAAGGAAAAACATGTCCCCTACATGTTTCCTAACTTTTAGCAACTTTCCTAAATTTTAGGGAATTTAATTAAATCCCCTTTTTTGTCTTTTTTCAAGAGAAATACATTTTTGAGTGATTAAAATCACTTTTTTGCCTAGACAAAAGGGGAATAGGAGTCTAAAGGGTGCTCTAGCTTAGAAAATGATCATAAACATGGCATCTGACAATGACTGATGCCATATTTTTACAATTTATTGACTTTACATTAAAAAAATTATGTTCTACGGGAAATTTATTATTTGACTAAAACATTAAAAAAATATGTGGGGACCTAGCGCAATTTCCATATGACTCAATAAACATGACCTGGCGTGAACTCATATACATTTAGACACTAGACATTGGTTATACCATGCCAAGGCCTAACCACTAGCACATACTCTAGGTTTGGAGTCAGTCTTGAGTGAAAAAAATTAGAAATTATTAATCGCCCACTAAGGCAGGCAAAAAATAATTAACAAGTGAAAAAAAACACTCTAGAGTACATGCTCGTGCCCAGGTCTTAGGTGGCCAATAGTATTTTACAACTTTCATTCTCAATTCATTTATTGCAATGCCCCGGAAGGATGGAAATGCGGAAAAAAGGTGGTCTAATAGACCTGTTGAATCTATGAACTCTGACTTCTAAGCATATGTCTGCTTAGTCTTTGGCGGCTCATCTGCAAATCCAACTAGTGAAACTTGGTGGATAGCAAGGCCTAGGACGTATGTTTCCTCTGGACAAGTATCATGGGTCTATCCTCCTTTCAGTGATAATACCAGTGGTTTCTCGGTGGATCTTTCCAGGGATTTGGATGGCTCCTCCCATATTTATTTTGAGTTAACATATGCTTGTTCTTCTTGCTCGATCTTGTCCTCCTTAGGGAATCATCTTTATCTACATCGTTCTCAGGTTCTTGCAAAAGGGTCAGTCTTGTATGGGGGTTTGGAAGTTAGTGATCCTAAGGAGTCTGTTTTTTAAAAGTGGGGAGGAAATCATCATTAAAACATGCTCAATAGGAGGCTTCTTGTGAAGTCTCTCAAAGGTGACAATGTCTCATCTCTTCAGTTCTTATAGTATGGATAACCCCTATGGAGGGGAGAAACTGAATATTATGATTTTCAATATGAGATGCCTAGGGGGGAGGGCCAAAAAACTATCCCTAAAGCACTTTGTTAGGGATCAACTTGATGTTGTTTCTATGCAGTATTATGTGGGCTTGTGTGAGCCAATTATTGTGAAGTTAAACAAGCTTTTATCAGGTTGGGTTTTTATGGGGTTGGGCTCTATAGGATTGTTGGGCAGGCTCATTATAGGTATATATCCAAATTGTAATCACATAAATTGTATCTTTTATCCCTCAAGTTTATGCACAGAAGTATGGAGTAGAATTGGATAGGACATTCGTGCTACTAAATGTATATGTCACATATGGTGATCAAGAAATATTCTGAAATCACTTGTTGGGGTGCGCCTGCTTTCACTATGTCGACCTCATCATTGTAGGTGATTTGAATTTTATTCTCAATCATGATTAGATCTAGGGGGAAGCTTCTCATGAGGATCACTTAGCACATTTATTTATAGGAAAACTAGAACAGTTTGGTCTTATTGATGTTGAGCCAACACAGATACACCCCAGATGGAGAAACAATCAAAGTGGTGTACAAGGCATTCTTAAAAGGATGGATCATGTTTTAGTACATCGGGACTTGTTAGAGCATTCGATACTTTGTCGTTCTTCGGTGGGAAAGATCCGATGCTATATCACTTCCCATTTTTTTTGAATGAGTAGGTGGGAAAGCATCTCAGGACACCTTTAAAATATAATATGACGTCGCTTGGTGTGGAGAAATTTTGAAATCTAGTTCGAGATAAATGGAAACATTTTCAAGTGACTAGTAGTGACATGACCAGACACCATTTTTCTTTTGCTCTTCGCTCGCTTAAAGTAAAGGTGGTGGTTTGGGTAATGACCTGGAGGAAGAAAGTTGAAAGGAATCTTTGGTCGATTGAACATGAGATTGAGTAGTTGTTCTTAGTTCATCAGGATGGTTCAGGTTATTTTTCAGATGTGGAATCAGGACGGGATTTGGAAGCTAAACGACATCAATATTTATTAGAAGGAACATCTGTGGTGGTTGAAAATAAAATCACTATGGCTCGAGGTGGGGGATCATAATACAATTTTTTTTCAAAATTTTTCTAACTATCAGAAAAACAATAATACTATTTGGGAGCTGGAATATTGAAATGGACACAAGGTTCAGGGTTTTGATGGTTTGACCTCTCTTGGTATTGAACACTTTTGTTCTATGTTTAAGAAGGCAGATCATGTGAGGATGGGGATGTCCTTAAAATCATTTATTATTTCCCTCATCAAATTGAAGAAGAAGAGAACCGAGAGATATTTCTTGGAGTCTCCAAGGATGATATACAATCGGTGATCTCTTCATTCAAGAAAGATAAAATCCTTGGGCCTGATGAATGGATGGTGGATTTTTTTTATGAATTTTTCAAGGTCATGGGCGATGATCTATTGAGGGTGGTAGAAGAGGTCAGATTTTCGAGCAAGATGTTAGGCAATTTTAACTCCACCTTTATAGTTGTCATTCCAAAATCATATTGTGCCACTACTTTTGAGGATTTTCGACCCATTTCTTTATTCAATAGTGTATACAAAATTATGGAAAAAATAATCATTGTGTGTCTCAAGCCCTTCTTGTCCAACATAATCTCTTTAGAGAAATTTAGATTTCTAAAAGGTAGGTTCATCCGTGAAAGAGTTGGCTCGACGCAGGAAGGCATGCACACTATTAAAATTCATAAACTCCCTATGTGTATGGTAAAAATCGATCTATCAAATGCCTATAATCATGTATCATGGATTTATTTGCATTTGTTGATGTTGCATATTGGTTTTTCACTTCTAGTCATTAAATAGATCTTGCCATGTGTTTCTATTGTATCCTTTGTACTATTGATCAATGGTGCACGGTCGTAATTCTTTAAATCTTCTTTGGGCCTCCTCCATATGTGTCCTCTTTCTCCCTATTTGCTTCTTCTTTTGGTTGATGGGATTAGCAGGATTATATATGAACCTAAGCATTTGCACATTTTCCAGGGAGTCAAAGTGGGTAGTACTAGCATCGCATGCATTTGTTGTTCATGGACAATGTTTTAATATTTTGTTTATGTGTTCAAGTCCTAAAGGACAGTCTGGCACTTTTGTGTGGGGAAACGGGGATGGAAATAAATCTTCAAAAGTCTGCAATCTAATCCCATTATGCTTCATAATCCCATTAGAAGAAGGAGCTTGAATGCTCGAGGTTGATGCAGCTTATATATATATATATATATGGAAAAGAGTTATATGCTAAAATCAAAATGAAAAGAAAATAAAGATTAAAATGATAAAGAACCAAAGGAAACAAATCATGAGAAATTCCCCCTCGCTATGAGGCCATCACCCAAAGTCCTATGCAATGAATGCATATCTAAAAAGGGACTAAATGAAATCAAAACCTAGAAAAGGATAAATAAATAAAGAAAAGGGGAAAAAAGGGGTTTGGAAAGACATAGTTTTGAGGAAGGGAAACTCATTGCATAAGCACTCCCTCATTACAAAGGCACTCATATGGATGGATATATTACATAAACTCACATGACTATGCATACCACTCATGAAGTTAAACCCCAAACCATACCATCTATCATTAAACATGCTCCTTGATGGGTTTCTAGGAAAATACTTCTCTTCTTGGGTATTAACACATGTAATAGGAGATAATGATAATCCTCCCATACCTAAACTTGGCCAATTGTTTGAATTCTATGAGTTATTGTGAATTTTGAAGATGATTCTTAACATGGTCTACCAAATGACATTTATATTTGACATGACTCACTTCTTATGTTGTATTGGACTTTTTTACATGCCTCGAGATTGATGGTTACATTGGATCTCTTTAGGTCATCCATGAATGATGTACTTTGCATAGATACAACATGGATATGATCCTTGGTCATTTGGAGGACATTGAGGAAGCCATTTAACACACTTGATGGAGGTCGTCCCACACTTTATGGAGGACATTGGGATTTCCTTGAGGATGTCACACTTTTGATATGACCTAGCACCTTTTTTAGGGGACGTCGCACCTTTTGGAAATGGATTTACACTTGGAGGATGAAACGTTGCACCCTTTTGAAGGAACTCTTCACTTTGGAGCCCCTACATGTGTCTCTTCACACCTTTTTGAGTGATTCATCCACCTTAGGAGACCACATGTGCCACACATGTGAGTTTGAGGATGCATTTATGGTGGGCATCTTAGCATTTGAGCACTTTACTTCATCTTAGGATCATCGTTGGGGTCCTTGTTGACCTATCCACTCTTGTATCATGGATGTTTTATGTATTGTTACCTTATTGTTGTGAGGGAAATCTCCTTACGGACTAGCAAATAGGGTTAGACTTTTCATGCAGATATGACCTATAGAAAATCTACTTTCTACCTTTGTCCCCAGACTTAAATCCCATTTATTTTTAGTAAATGCATGGCTAGATCAACCTACCTCGTTTCGTGCATTTGATGTCGATCCCTTGTCGCACTTGATTACTTGTTCATGGTTCTCCTTTCCAATGTTGACCTGCATACAAGACAAGAAACAACTACACATGCATACTACCTATAGAATAACGGGTTAGAAATTCAAACATGTACTTAGCAAATTATGAATAAATCATGAATTGGGACAAGAAAAGAACTTTCTTTATTACTTTGAATGAGTCAACTTACAAAAGTTGAGACCGACCACCGCTCCGCGAACCTGATCCTGGGCTCCTCTTAGACTGTCCTCCAACTGCTTTGCTTTGTATCTCCTTTGGCACAAGGAAGGCTAAAGGGTTGGGACAATGGGAATACGCAAATGGGCAGAGTTTCTTTGCTATCTTTTTCCTCCTCCAAATGGGACCCCTACCCCTTATTTTATAGGCTAGAAGGAGCTAGGTATTTGGACAAACCCTCGGCCATGCATGGTTGGGAGTTTTAGTTAACTCACCCATAGATTTTGTGTTCCATCAATAACTTTCCTTTTTTCGTTCTTTTTTCGGTCCACGTGGGTTGTTTTGGGTCAGCCAGCATGTACACACGTGCAGTAATGGAGTAGGGCGCGTGGGCATTTATAAAAGAGGTTTTTTAAAGAGTTGTTCAGCAGTGCTTTTGCAAAGAAGGGATATGAGATGGCCCGATGCCAGGTAAGCATCTGTGGTGCAATTTAGGGTTATAACAGATGCCCCCTAATGTGTGAGGTCAGAAGAGTATCTGATGGCCGAAATACATTACCAATCTTTACTAATGTGCCGAACGATTGAGCCCAAGGATCAGGAACCGGGAGGTGTCATCTGCAAAACATACGATCCAGAGGAAAGTGATGGAAGTCACTCAACATCTCCAACTTGTGCAAGATAAGGCATGCTAGTTTTTTACAGAGGTCGAGAACCGAGGAGCAGAGTTAGAACAGGTCACCACCACAGCAGAACAACGCCTAGAAGGGCCAGTGAATGACGTAGTGATCCAAGAGTTCACTGAACAAGAGGCCACAAAAAAGTAGCAAGTCGAAAAAGATCAAGCCAAGCTCGAGGCATTCAAGGCATAAATGATTAGACCAAAGTGACTCAGGACGAGTCACAGGTGAGTGTTGGGGGCCTATTGGCCCTTGACAATTTTTTTGGGAGATCCTTGGTCATGTTGTCCTATTTTGGGACTTCGAAAGCCTATCGAAGGAGGAGCGCAAGTCGAAGCGGAGATCACGAGATCTCGACCCTCTTTTGGGCTCCTTTTTGGGATATGGGAATATGTAACGGGAATGGGATGTCGACCCATGGGTTTACCCATGTTTTGGCCTATTTTGTAATAT
>ML805847.1:141757-157585 GCA_009831015.1 Picea engelmannii
AGAGAGAGAGAGAGAGAGAGAGAGAGAGAGAGAGAGATGTCTAGGCCATATAGAGAGTGTGTATAGAAGTGCATCTATGTGATAATTATGCTAAGTGCTAAAGGCTAATTGCTAGTGAGAATTGTAATGGATTTGTGCATGATTGTAAGTGACTTGCAGAGCTAAGTGCAAGTGGTTGTGAGAGACTACGGAAGGCTTTGTGTTGTAACACAAGGAAGAAGGGTCTAGCAAGTTGCGTAGATCTTTTGTCCTATACGAAGAAGGGTTTCTGAGGCTCTGTGTTGTAACTGATTGACTGAGATAATAAAGAAGAAGAGTTGGTGGACGTAGCCCCAGGGTGGGGGTGAACCACGTAAACACTGTATTATGTGCTTTGTTCTTTGTCTTGATGTGTTCACATGTTATTTTCTAAGTGCTTTGATAGATCTACGTATGCTTTGTGCTTATTATATGAGAGAATGTTAGATCTGATCTAGATATCCATGCTTAGTGCTTGATATGCTTATTTTGATCCATTTGTCTATGCTAAGTGCTTAAATAATGTAGATTAGTGTGAATGATGTGAAGCTCTGTTGTGTCGGTGAAGTGGATATTGATTGTATATTGAGGAACTAACGATGCTAAGTGGTGTATTAAGTGTCGTCTGCAAAACAACAAATGTCTCACCGAGGCAGGCATACCCATGCTCGAGATAAAGTAGAAACATGGCTACCAATCAAATACATTGTAGGTCCATATCATATAACTATATAAAGAGTAGCCGCAAACAATACACAGTGGAGCTACATCTCTAAATCGAAAAGATATACATATAGAGTATCCATCTTCTAGAAGCTGATATGGCCTGATGGTTGGAGATGAGATCTTCAGAGCTCGAGAAACAACTTCAAAATCTTCAAAACTCGGGTAGGAGTGTAATATGAGTGTACGACTGCACTACCCAGAGGTCTTTGACGGCTCATTGGTCTTGTACTTGATAATATTGATGATCAGACTGGAGGCTTCAGTGATTTCGAACAAGGACTTGATTGGATGTTCAGGATGGTCGGGTATGAGGGCAAGAGACATATTGCAGAGGGGCCGACTCGGGCTTGGTGACAAACTTCCCTTGGACAATTGCACGACAAATGATAAGACTCAGGCAGCATGGCATTAATCATAAGTCAACGAAGCAGGAGGCAACACAAACTCTCCATATGTTTGGAAGAATAACCAAATGGTGGAGGACACAACTCTATATAGCGAGAAAAAGCTTCGTAAGGTCATACTACATCCCATAGTCTGATGAACAAACGGACAGATGTGCTTTATCCAAGGGCGACTCATTATGCTGCCAATAAAGAAAATACTTTTCCCTTCCTCTTTTTGGGGTATATTTGATTTTTTTTGTCTTTTTCAATAATTTTGGGAAAAAGAATAAAGGAATATTATGTTACAATGGAGGAACGAGTGTTGCAAACATACAAGTTCAAGGCACAAGGACAAGACTAATGTTATAGTATAATGATACTCGGGAAAAAATCCTCCAGGGGCCAAAGGTGTTAAGACGCAGAAGCAAACTGTTACAAGGCTGGCGTATAAGGTATGCAAACGCGGTTAATAAAACACACAATGGTAACGTCCTTTGATTTAAGTTTAACGAGCCCAGAGAAGGTAAGCTCGGTGGTTCTTCATGTTTAGAGAGTCTGAAAAAACATAAAAGGAGACTCCGTTGGGGTACCTTTTTCGAAGGTAGTCTAGTCGGTTCGAAAAAGGGGTAAACTAGCACCGACAAGACGTCTATTCAAAACCATTTTAACAAGTGTGATAAAGACAATATCACTTGGCCATTTTTTCATTTTTAAGGAGTCTGAAAAAAGCTTAACTATGGACTCCGTCAAGAATGTTCTTCTGGACAATTTTAACGAGTGTGAAAGAATAAGCTCACTCGACGATCTTTTCAATTTTAGGGAGTCTGAAAAGAGCTTAACTATGGACTCGATGGGGGTTCCTTCTTAGTAAGTTTAGTCCCTCAGGCCCAAAAAAGTGATAAAATTATACCTGAGAGTACTCTTCTAAAGAACTAAAGTTCCATAGAGTATACTTTTGTTCGTACAGTTGACTATCCAGACCGAAAAAGGGGTAAACTACCGCTAGACAGACGTGATTTCAAATTTCAGTTTAACGAGCGTGAAAGTCCACAAGATCGCTCAACAATCTTTTCATATTTAGAGGGTCTGAAAAGGGCTTAAAAGAAGACCCGTTATTTTTTGGGAGTCCTGAGGGTGAGGTCAAGAGCAAAGAAGAATCATGCAAATGAGGCTCAAACTCATATTCAGCAAAGACTATAAGGACTCCTGAGCCTACAGTGTTTTTAGAGACGGCAAGAATACCATAATGCAACCAGGATCTACCTAGGGCATCCATGTTTCGGTAGGCTCTACCACCAAGGTGCGACACTTCTAAAGCAGATATGATGGTTTTGTGTCACAATCAGATGGGATCAATCCTATGGAAAATGAAAAAGACAACGAGATACAAAAATCAGGGTAGAAACCTAACCTATATGCTCAAGTTGATCGTCGAAAAAAATTTCATGGACCGTCAAAAATTACTCAAAACTCCCAAAAACTGTCCCAATACCCGATCAAATCCCTTCGATGCAACTCTTGAATCACTCTAAATGGTTTTTGGTATAAAGAAAATGATAAGGGAGGCCAAAAAAGTGACAAAAAGAGGCCAAAAAGTCTATAAATAGAAGCTGGCAGCTCATTATCACCATTGTTGATTTGGAAATTGACTCTGGAGCCAAAAGACCCCCTTTGATAAAAACGGTGATTTCGGGAGCTACAATAGATGAAACGAACTTTCGTCTGAACCAAGTAAGTACAAACTCCCCTATCTAGCTATTCAATTCTTTATTTTTGCTTTGCATTTAATTTTTTGGGTGGGCGTCGACCTTTAAAAGGTCTGCCCTAGGTCCACGCGGGTTGTCTCTGGACAAGCCGTGTGTGCACTCGGGCAGAGTAAAACCTGCTTGCGTGTACACACGACTGTCACCTAGACAACACGCGTGGACCCCCCTTTATATAAAAAAAATCAAAAATCACTCACCCAACCTCCTGAACCTTGTTGTTTTGGTAGGATGTATGTCCACTGGAGGGAAAGGGAGCATGAAGAAGTTGGTGAGTTGGTTGTGGGAGATCTGAATGTTGTGGCCGCATTAATGCAATGTGGTTTGTTAAAGTTCTTCCTATGTTCGTTTATGCAGGCGCAACCGAGGTTAATGAATGCCTTGGTTGACTATTGGCACCCTGATGCAGAGGCTTTCATGCTAGAGGGGAAATCACTGGTGCCCACCACCGAGGATATCTACTTTTTGACTGACCTCTCAAGGAGAGGGTAACCAGTCAATTTCAGGACGTTTTCGTCGGGGCCACATAACATAGCGGAACTGATAGCCCTGTACTGTGAGGTTGGGACAAACCATTTGAGCTCCCAGGTGCCTATAAGAAAGATCACTAACCTATCGCTGCAAGCGATATTATTGCTCAGTGGGTGGATTATCGGTTCAGCGGCCTTGCATCAGGCATCTCGCGCACAAATGAACTATGTTGTCCAGTGCTTGAATGCACAAATTTTCGACTGGAGTACTACACTGCTGGAGTGTATGAAGAGGCAATTGACAGATTGCCATCAGCGGACACAGAGGAACTTCAGGTTCGGGACTATTTTGTGTTCGTTCTTTTTCGAGAGAGTTCCGAGTTTTAGTCCTCGGGTAGTGGTACGAGGACATCAGGCCTCTTTTCCTGCTGTGTGTAGATGGCCAGTATTACTGCCGCGACAGGGTGGTGGAAGGACCAATGAGTCCTTCGATGATGACTTTTTTACATGGCTTTCACAACAGATCCCAGTTATAGAGGACTACCCCTATGCCAGGATTGATTTTTCGAGAGACCCGGAGATACTGGTACCTCCTAGTGAGGAGCGAGGGGAGATGGGTAAGTCTCCACCTTTGTAGTTTTTTTTGTTGTATATGTAATTTTTATGTCGTTTTTCTTATATATCATCATTTTTTTATATGCCAGAGTATTTGACGGATATGTGTTCATTGTGTGCAGACATGGGACCAGTGCGACCTGCCAATTATGCAAGGAATAGGCGTCGTCCTCGGCCAGGGGTTACAGTCACCACTGTCGAGGGACCAGCAGTAGCAGGATACCTCCCAGCTGGGGAAGCTGAGAGGGTACTTAGACGAGTTGAGCGGAACTTTACTGCACTCACTCGCATAGTCTCGATGGCAAAGATTGAGGACCTGCCGCCATCCATGCAGCCTCATGTAGTGGGGGCACCTCGGACATGGGTCCAATTGTTTAGGTGTTTATCCCATGTTGTGGACCAGTATAACAGGGCCCATAGGCCCTGAACCTATTTAGACATTTTACGTGCCACGAGCACTACTTGTATATATTTTTTGAGGGCATAAGCCCTGTGACTCGTTATTGGTCATATTTTTGAGGTGCTTGCGTCCATCTATGTACTCTGGTTACTTTATGATATTATGTATGGTTTTTTGGTCTTTTGTGTCTTATGGATCATGTGTACAAATAACATATTTACATGCGTATGTTAATGTTCTTTCATATGTGTGCAAGATGCCAATCTAAAATTTGATTAGCTAGAGTATCTGTAACTTGGTTTAATCTCCTAGGAACATGAAAATATGTAATATAATCAAAGTTTCATTCTAAGAGAAGTACCCTAAGGAATCGTTAGTGTAAAGTTGGATCATGAACCTGGTACACTCTGTTTAACTGAGACACAACCAGTTGAGCGTCGAGATAGACCCGAAGATGAGAGATACCCAATGACAAAGCATCATGAAGCAATTCAATAACTGCACTATATTTGGCGACATTATTTGTGGTGTCACCTAAGCATATACCTCCGGAAGATAACAACTGGCCTTGAGGTGTGAAGATTACCCAAGTTGCGGAGGCAAGCCTCTGAGTGTGTCGACTAGCACCATCTGCATACCCAACGACCACCTCGAAATCACTTGACATCTACCACAGTGACGAAAGATAATATCAATGACACGTCCATAACACTTAAAAGAAACTAAAAAGTAACAGTACAAAGACTATACATATGTTACAAAAAGTTACCCACAGTGACCTGCCTATGAGTAATACTTCTTGAGATAGAGCCCATTTCTAGGCTCCGCCAAAGCATTCCCTTTGAAATCAACCAGACGATAGGCACCCTTTTTTAATACCTCTTTTATGAAGAAAGGCCCGAACTACATGGGTTTGAATTTGCTTGCCCCCAGGGGGTCCTTATCTTATTCATAGACCAGGACAAGGTCACCTTCAGAGAAAATTCGAGGACGAACGGACCTATCATATTGACACTTGACCTTATGTTTGTGAGCCTCGTTGGCCAGGGCTGCATCATGACGCTATTCATTGAGCTTCTTAAGGTATACTAACCATTCTTCGAGTGGAGAAGTGTCTGGCAATAATTGTACTGCCAATTTTAGAGACAGGATCTGACATTCGATGGGCAAGACTGCCCCCAGCCCATAAACGAGTTGAAAAGGTGAGAAATTGTTTGCAGTCTTAACAGATGTTTGGTAATCCCATAATGTCGAGTATAACATCAAATGCCAATTTGACTTAGCTAAGTTGATAGTTCGTTGTAGAATAGTCTTAAGAGTTTTGTTTACAGCTTCCACCTGCCCATTGGCCTAGGGGTAGTAGGGTGATGAATGTTCTTGTCGTAACTCAAGCTTTGATGTTAATTCAGTCATCATATGATTCTGAAAGTGACTGCCATGGTCAGTGACAATCTCCCTTGGGACGTTGAACCTTGCTATGATCTGGTTGAATAAAAAGAGAGTTGCAGTCTCTCCATCATCTTTAAACGTTGGCATAGCTTCAACCCACTTTGTGAAGTAGTCGACAGCTACGATGATATAGCGATGCCCCCTTGTTGAAGGGGGGTTGCATGTGGTGTAATCAATCCCCCACTTGGTGAAGGGACCACCGGTGATGACAGGAAACATGGGAGCGGGATGTGTCCTCATCTTCCGAGAGAAGATTTGGCACGGATGGCACTTCTTGACCAATTCGATACAATATTTGATAAGTGTCGGCTAAAAGTAACCTGCTCGTAGAATCTTTTGGGTTGTTGCCAACCCAGAAAAATTACCTCCACAAGCTCTAGTATGGCAATCGTTAAGCACAATAATTGCCTCCTCATGAGTGAGACATCGACGTAGGATGCAATCTACACCCCTCTGATACAATGTATCATCGAGTATGAGATAATTCTTAGCCTGATGGCATATATGTCGATGTTCATCATGAGAAGCAGAAGTGGGGCACTTCAAAGTCTAGAGATAGATAAGTATATCTCAGTACCAGGGATCCGAAGATGTGATCAAAAACATATCTCCCCGGATAGGCGATTCTTCAGGCACAACGTCACCTGACTCAACCAAAAGTTCTGAAATAAGCTCTGCGAAGACCAATGACTTTTTGGACTTTGCTGAAACGAAGTCTAAGTCAAACTCCTAGAGGATGACTATCCATCTACTAATTTTTCCGCCTATTACCCATCGTGTCAACATGTACTGGAATGGATTCACGACAGCAATGACGGTGGTCTTGCAAAACAGAACGTAATGACGAAACCGTTGAACAGCATGAACTGTTGCCAACACAAGTTTTTTGATATGAGAATAATTGAGTTCCTATCCTATGAGACCTCGGCTCAGGTAATAGATCACGTATTCTGAGAACAAGTCATCTTCCTGAACTAAAACCATGCCAATGGTTGACTCTGTTGTAGCCAGATATAATAATAAATGTTTGTTATAGTTAGGTGGTTGGAGCAGAGGGGAAGTTGTGAGGGTATGTTTTAATCCGTCGAAAGAGCATTGAGCGGCATCATCCCAGTAAAAAGGGACGTCTTTCTTCAGTAAGCGCATAAAGCCCTTGGTGATTTCGGCATAGTTGGTGATGAAGCATCGTAAAAAGTTTGTCTTGCCTTGTAGACTCTGAAGTTGAATGATTGTGCATGGAGGGGGCAACTGTATTATTGCCTCCACCTTGAGAGGATCGACCATGATCCCTGTTGTTGATACGATGAAACCTATCAAATGTCCTGACGTTACGCAGAAGCTGCACTTGTTTGGATTCAAGCGAATACGAAAGTAGCGACAACATTCGAAGATAAGTATAAGGTGTGTGGGATGATCCATTCTCTTATGAGATCGAGATGCTAAATCATCTATATAGGCCTCGACTATATGCTTGAGTTCATGGAAAGCAAAAGACATGGCCCACTGAAAGGTTTCTCCAGCATTTTTAAGACCAAAAGGCATCTTACGATATGTGAATGTACCCCAAGGACAAATGAATGTCATTTTGTGTTGGTCTTCGGGTTTGATTTGTATTTGATTATATCCCGAAAAATCGTCCATGAAAGAAAAGGCTTCATAACCAGCACATTCATCAATGATCTGGTCGATGAATGGTGTTAAAAATTTATCTTTGGGACATGCCTTGTTCAAATCACGAAAATTGGTACATATCCGAATCGTGCCTTGTTTTTAATTGACTGGCACAAGATTTGAAACCCATTGAGTCAAATGGATAGGATAGATAAAACCTTCCTTTAGCAATTTCTCAACCTCAACCTTAATGGTTGTTGTTTTCTTAGAATTAACTGGACGAAGCTTCTGCCGAACAATCTTGGCATCAGGATACAATGTAATCTCATGTTCAACTATTTTTGGATCAATACCTGTCATTTCCTCATAAGACCAGGCAAAAACGTCGTGGAATTCTTTGAAAATATCTGTGTAGATTTGAAAATCTTCGGGGGAGCAGTCATCTCCAACGAAAACATTCTCCACAATGCCAAGGTTTCGGGAGATATTGATCGGTATAGTTTCAGCGATAGTTGTCATATTGCCCTCAGCATAAATTTCGTGTGTAGCTAATAGATAATTAGGGCACGACTGATCTCCCATCATGGTCATGGTGAATTCTCCTACTTTGATTCGACTTAACTTTGGGAGAAAATATGATATGTGATGAAGATCTTCCCAAGGTTTTTCCAGACTAGTCATTACTTCGATTACTGCTTCGTCAGAAGGCAAGACTAAGTCTAACGAATCGATGTTAGCGAGAGAACCCTGAGCCCAAATAGGCTCTAGAAGTGGATCTAACTCTTGTGTAGAAATTGGATTAGTGTTAGCTGAAACTTGTTGGACTAAAGAGTACGCTACTTCAGCTGCAAACAAGGGCATGGACATGCCCGGGTGCCCTGTCTCATCCATCGTGGATGACAGGGAAGGAAGTATCCATGGATCCTCGAAGTAAGTCGTGCAGAACGACGAAACTTGAAAAATCTCAACCTTATGGTGATTAGATATAAATTTGATATCTCTGTGAGGGGGCAGGTAATCGAAGGTACCCATCAAGGATGGGCACAAACCAACTCCTACGTTGACGACGCCTGGTTGAGGATTATCAATCATCGGGACCATGGATGCCCCCAAAGCAGGGTCAGGTCTGGAGAAAGACAATTGATCGATGGTCACTATCTTGCCCTCATGTGGAAACAACAAGACCTAGAAAACTGTAGCAATCACAACTTGCATAGCATAAGTCCAACTCATTCCTAACAAGAGGTTATAGTCGAGGGGAGCATCGACTACCTCTACTTTGACACACACGGTCTTCCCTCCTAACTTCATGAGGAAAGAAGGAATGATGTCATGTGGTTGGAACGAACGACAGTCGAAAGAGGTGAGGAGGGTAGGTGATGTAGACAAAACAGGCTGACCAATGGCCTTCCAACATGCCAATGACATAACGCATGTCGAGGTGCCCTCATCAACCACCGTGCGGAAGATATTTAGAGTAAAAATTTTCGTGGGATAAGCCACTACTATCTGAAACGCTACGTGGTAAGGCAGATGAGGTTTTAAGTCGGTTGTATCCAACATGATTGTACCCGGATTACAAGTCTCAGTAGAGCCTAAAGCGGTTAACAAGGCTTTCCTCTGAGAAGGGCATCTTTGGAGGACTTCCAAAGCAGACATCGCACAAGGGGTTTGTGATAAATCTTCCACCACATAGTAGTTTTGGGCGGCCCTTGTGTTTGGGTTATGAGAAGCTTTTTTAAAGGTGCCTTTTGGAATGCGTGTCATTGTTTCGCCCAACGTCTTCTCAATCTGTAGAGGAAGAGAGGGGAGTTCAGCTTCTTTACCTTTCTCAGAAGTGGTTGGTTTACTATACTCATGCGCTCTAGTTGATATAAAAGAATCACCCCGCACCATGTATACGTTCGCGGATGCGGGGTTGTTCGCAGGCGGAGGGGGTTCTTGGTCGCCCCCTTCCGTGCTTGCTGAGGCTTGGGTTAGATTTTTCCCATGTTGAAAGGGATTAGTCAACACAGCAGGTTGTTGTTGCGTCACAACCTTTTGGGCCTCTGCAAGCCGAGGACATAGATGGGTCGGGTGGTCTTTCGCGCACAAGTTGCATGGATACCTCGCCTTTTGTTTCCTAATGTTGTCCCCACCAACATTATCGGTAGGTTTTTTATCCCCCTTACCCTTCTTTCGGTTTTTTTTCTTCCCTTTAGGCTGTTGGGTGGCCTTTGGGTTAGTCAACTGCACTGTGTGTACTTCCGACGTTTTAGTAGGGGGACCAACCAAAGCAGTAGTTTGGTTGGTCGTTGTGTGTTGTATAGTTAATTATTGCAACTGCTTCATCAATTGCTCAGCGGGCTTTGTTTGTGCTGAACCAACAATACCATCATCATGTGGTCCAGCTCTCTGTCTAGTTTTATCTAGTATTGAACGTGGCGCATCTGGCAAGATGTTGTATAATAAACCAGACTGAGAATAGATGAGATCAAATTGTTGAGCCCTCATGATGGCGTCTTCTTCAGAGAAAACTCCTGACATCGCGATGTCTTTGGATAACTGCGGGACCAAAGACTTAAGGAACCATTCAAGAAGGAATGTTGGTGGGACTGGCACCTTGATTAAACTCTTCCGGCGTCTCCATTCTTGGATGTGATCAGAGATATGGTCTGTTGTTGTCTGTTCGAAATTGGTCAGCAGCTCTGTGCCAGCGTCGTATCTCATTGGTAACTTAAAATGGTTTAGGAAAGCCATTGCCAACTCACCGAAGGAAGAGTATCTTGAGCGATTGAGCTCAATGTACCATTTCGCGACACTCCCAATGCGAGTACGTTGAAACAATCACAACTGTACGAAGTCATATTTTAATGAGTTAGATGAGAACCAAAGATGGAAGGTAGTCACATGATCTCCTGGATCTTTGTTAAGCTTGGCTTCGAACTTTGGAATGTCTGAAGGCAACTTCGTCGGCATAGGAGGCCAACGTGGATCGTGACAAATGGGGTCATTCAGCAACCTTGTCAAATATGGCAAGTGCAAAGTCGCGAGGAAAGGTAGTTTGGGTTTTTGGTGATAACCTGGGAAAAAGGGGCCTGGAGTTTGACTGGCACCAGGTTGCCAGGAAAAGTTTGGTTGTTGGCCTATATTATGGTAGAAACCAGGGCCCTATCCAGCGTATGGATTTTCCATAAGTGGAGACATCATCGGCTGATTTCCCAAATAGGACATAGATGGTTGAGCATGCATTATATTTGAAGGACTCTGGGAAGGATCGCCCCATGGTGGTCCCGTGCGGATGGGCATAGTAGTTTTTCTAGGGTTCCATTGATTGTGGAAAGAATTACCCCAGATCGACATTCTAGACGAGAGAACGGATCCCTGCCCTGAATTCCAAGGTCCTGCTGTAGAAGAAGTTCCTAGGTTTGCCCCCTATGCAGAAATAGTACCCTGCATAGGAGTAGATTGTCCAAAACTAGGATTGCCCCCAGTCGGGAAAGCGGCTGATGAGAAAGCGTTGTTGCCAAACTTTCCGGCCAAATAAAACGGTGTCGAACCTACCGGCATGTTATGCGAAGGTGGTCCTTGACTCCCCACTCCAAATAAAATATGGTATATAGGTTGCCCGACGGACTACTAATGCGAGCCACTGAGTGAAGGGGATGAAGGAGGGATATGACCTCCTCCGTAAGGGAAAGCATTAAAAGGAGCATGAGTTCCCCCTATGTGACCTTGCAGAGGAGCACTAGAGCTCCCTGCCCCTAGACCTGAAGTCTGTAAAGTGGAGTAGGAAAGTAAAGGACTTATACCCGAACTAGGCATCCCGTATGAGAACAGAGGGTCTGTCGCACTTGGTGTGAAAGGGGTTGTGGCCGCCGCCAAATACGGTATCGGACCACTGTGCGATGTAGAAGCGGTCGAGACCATGGTGGATCGAACCGATGATGGTGGGTTAGGAGGTGAAAACTCTCCTGTGGGGACAACCATAGTGGGAATGGAAGAATTCCCAGAGGGAGTAACAGCATTTGTTTCTATTGTTGTGTGCAACACTGTATGGCGCTCATAAAATTGGATTGGTACGTTGAACAGTGCCAAGAAATCAGTGATTGGGGTTTCAACCGGGCCAAGAGCGTGTGCTTCAAGGTCCAAAATGATCGATTCCTCTGGGTGTTGGTCGGGCACAATTGCTTGTAACCCGGTCGCTTCAAAAGACCCTTGTTGGTCTAGCTTTCGCCTCAATGGTGGCAAGGGTGGCTCCAGTGTAACCGGCAGCAGGCCAAGAAGCCTTCATGACCGGAGGAGCTCGTGATCCTCCACTGTGTGAGAAGATCAAAGACACTCTAAGGTATTCTAAATGCTCAAAAGTAACACACACTAAAAAAGTCCCTAGACGATAAGACAGGCAAACATTAAACTAATTGGAAGAACAATTACAACAACCAACACTAGAGAAACTTACCGGTGCAAGTGAAACTCGAACACGGAAGCACCCTCTAGGTATACTCTGCAAAGAATGGCCTGATGTATGTCCTAGGTACCACGGTATACCCCCACATTCACCTATGTATGTCCATGAAATAGATAGGCAACTAGGTTGTTAGCGCGCAAACAGTCACCAGGCGGGTATAGTCGAAAGTCGGGTAGACCACAATGAGCAGGGTATCGAGCCCGAAACCTATCAAGGGTATCGAAAGTAAGTGGTTCGGAAGACAACTGAGGAACTCAAACGGATTCGAGACCCACGAAACCCCGTGCAAAATGCAACCAACAGAATCCCAAAACAAGCCCTCTATATGTGTTCTCCACTATGATTGGTCCAGCTTTGGAGGGGTTATCTCTGCTACCTTTCTGCACGCGACCTCGTTTTTATCCCCTGTGTTAGAGGGGGGTCCCAAATAACTTTCACGACATTGGACTTAGACACTCCCTAACTCAAACTCCAATGTTTGATTTTAAATGGCCTTGAAGAGTTTCCTCTCCAACCTGATCCAAGGCCCTAATCCTGAACTAGTTGGTGAACCCTACAAATACAAAAGTCTAGTAGATTTTAAATTTAGCGTTAATTTTATGGATTTGTCTTGTGTCAAGGGGTATGAAAGTGAAACTGATGATGTGTAATAGACGAAAGCAAAAAATGAATAAAAAAGTTGGAAACAAAACTTTTACTTAATGCAAAATTTCAACAACTTTTCAAAATAAATATTTTTTATTTTCTAAGATTTTGGACAGCAAACTCAAAAGAAATTTCACTTGACTACAAGTTAATTATGATCTAAGTAAACTGCAAAAACTTATGAAATAAATGACTTTTCCCTGGCTAATAATGCAGAAACACACTCTTCAACCAAACAAGAAAATGAAAAGAGATTTATTTTTTATTTAAATGCTTGATAAAGAAAAAAAGGAAAAATACCAACAAGCAAAAACCAAGAAAACAATTCTGGCCTAATCGCAGATCACAAAGAATCAAGTCAAAAATCACACACTAACAATTTTTTTTAAAATGACTCTCACACTTGTCTAAAAACCCTAAAAAAATCTTTTATTTTTATGACAACTTTTTAAATGAGAAAAAGCAAGCTAAGGGTAAGATTAATCCTAAGCTATTGACTGTTGAGATAGAGATTCAAACACCTGAGAGGAATAATTCTTATCAAGGGAAAGGATGATTTCCTTACCCTCAACAAAAAGTATCATATACAAACACGCAATTGTTAATCTAACAGCAAGCGTGCGAACACGCGCTGTATAGAGACAGAGGGCGTGTACACACGGGCTGACCTTGTACAGGCCATGTGTATATCTAAACTCTGAGAAAAAATGAAAACAGACAACCCAAAACCAAGAAGAGACCACTGATATTGATAAGCAGGATCCCTTGAAGGCTTGGACACTCTTTTTAACAGAAAAAACAAATAATGTAAGGAAAAATGATAAAGCAAAAACAATCTGAGATAGGACTGCAAACAACCAAGACTCAGACAGAATTCCAGAAAACCCCTGAGAATGTTTGATTCTGACGAGGAAGAGGATGACTGCCTCCAAAATTCTCTAGACTCTACACGCTATTGCTACTTCCTCAGCTAGCGTTCGCATGCGGGCTGCAAGAGAGTAGGGCGCGGGTACACGCATGCAGACCTTATGCAGGCTGCGTGTACCTCTGTGGGTCCCGACAAACACAATCAAGCAAATCAGATAAAGATGGTATGGAAAACCAGACTCTCTGCTAGCTCAGACCTTATAGAAACTAAAAAAAAAAACCATCAAGAAAAACCAATCTTTTTCTAAAAACTACCCAAAAACACATAAAATTCCTAAGAACCCTAGAGATCTTCCCCAGTATGGTCGCCAATTCTGTTGTGAGGGAAATCTCCTTACGGACTAGAAAATAGGGTTAGACTTTGCATGTAGATATGACCTATAGAAAATCTACTTTCTACCTTCGTCCCCATACTTAAATCCCATTTTTTTTAGTAAATGCATGGCTAGATCAACCTACCTCGTTCTGGGCGTTTGATGTCGATCCCTTGTTGCACTTGATTACTTGTTCGCGGCTCTCCTTTCCAATGCTGACCTGCATACAAGACAAGAAACAACTACACATGCATACTACCTATAGAATAACAGGTTAGAAATTCAAACATGTACTTAGCAAATTATGAATAACTCATGAATTGAGACGGGAAAAGCACTTTCTTTATTACTTTGAATGAGTCAACTTACAAAAGTTGAGACCAGCCACTGCTCCGCGAACCTAATCCTGGGATCCTCTTCGACTGTCCTCCAACTACTTTGCTTTGTATCTCCTTTGGCACAAGGAAGGCTAAAGGGTTGGGACAATGGGAATATGCAAATGGGAAGAGTTTCTTTGCTATCTTTTTCCTCCTCCAAATGGGACCCCTACCCCTTATTTTATAGGCTAGAAGGAGCTAGGTATTTGGACGAACCCTCATCCATGCATGGCCGGGAGTTTCAGTTAACTCACCCATAGCTTTTGAGTTATGTCGGCAACTTTCCTTTTTTCGTTCTTTTGTCGGTCCACGCAGGTTGTTTTGGGTCAACCAGTGTGTACACGCGTGCAGTAATGGAGTAGGGCGCGTGGGCCTTTATAAAAGAAGTTTTTTAAAGAGTTGTTTAGCAATGCTTTGGAAAAAAAAGGATATGAGATGGCCTGATGCTAGGTAAGCATGTGTGGTGCAATTTATAACACTTATCTCTAGGGATTGTAAAGAGATAAAGGCATTATTATATTTTCTTAGGGATTAAGCTAGGAAAATATTGTTATTATAATGAGAAGGGATAGATCTCTCATATAAATAGAGAAGAACTTCTCATTTGTATCTTATTGATAGAACTTGTGGAGAAAAACTACGTGTCTACTTCTTTTGTTCTATATTTTCTATGGATGGATAACTAGAGCGACTTCTTGAGGATGATGTCTTGTGGATGGATTTTCAAATTTCATGGATATTCTTTGCTAGGGTTTTGAAGATGAATCAATTTCAGGAGTAAGTGGTCCCACTTGATATATCATATGATTTTAAGTGTGGTTGTAATTTTCAAGTGGTGGTGGTGCACTCTCTTGGTGTCTTTCTTGAACAAGTCCTTTCTTCACAACTCTTGTAAGATTACTAGTGGACTATCTTCCCTTAAACTATCTTGAAGTTTGTAAGGCACTAGGTGCATCTTCTAGGGTATGTAGTGAACAACCTTATATATCACTCTAGATATGCTTACATCCTCTCAAGGGAGTCCTTAGTTGACCCCATATAGACCCCCAAAAAATTAGTAGACCCTAGTCTTCTCTCATCTAGTCAATCATAAATTCTAAAATTCAAATTTTATTTATGTTTTAGGATAATTCTAGGGTTTTATGTTAAGAACCAAATACTTGCATATAGAAACTCCACAAATATTCAGAGAACAATCACCACACAATATATATAGAACAATATAGAAAACCACACTTTATTATTATCAAACCCTTGAGGTAGGGCAACACCATACAATGGATCCTCTCTTGTTCACTTGCCTCTTCGAGGGGGCATCCTCCTATTGAGCTACAACTCCAAATACAATATTTATTTTCATGTCTCATTACATTGCTTGAACCCCTTTATATAGTGCTACTATCACCTAAGAACATTCTAGAGGAGGAATCTTCTAGAAGTAGAACCTTCTAATAAGTCCTCTTACATTTATTATCTAACTACCCATTTATTATATCTAGCTACCATAGTGTGTCTTATTTAATAATATAGTGGACCTAGTGTTGGCAAATTCAGTGGACAGAATGCAGTGAATGCTTGTCATTGATGACAACAGTGAGGATGGCAGAATAAGAAATTTGAATGTAAAGCTCAGGAGGAACAGCATGGAAGAAGATGCCCACAAAAGCTCGAGATACA
>ML805847.1:166920-181327 GCA_009831015.1 Picea engelmannii
ACTTTCTACACTGTCTGGCATGGTCATTTACAATATTCCTAACAAAGGTTACCAAAGAAATGAGACCATTAGAGCGCCTTTCCCCACTTTGGAGGAAATTATTGCATGTGAGGAGGGAAAAACTCAAGGGAAGTCGGCCAGGAGCTTGTCTGGTCGACACCCCGAGGATAAAAAACCCTCGGTGAAAGGAACTCCCCTAATGGAAACACCCAAGGTACCTGACCTAAATATGATCCATGCAGACTTATTACATTACTAACCCACGCAGGGGTGCGAAAATTTCGTTTACAAAATTTTGTGTTGGGGCATCAGATACCCAAGTTGAACCAAAACTGTCTTCAACAAATTTGCATCTGGTGATGCATCTTCATGGCACATGAGTTGAACCAAGGAGTAAGCCTAGAAGGAAGAAGTTCCAGTCAAGGTGACAGTGTGGACTTGGAACTTAGACATTGTGTCTCTGAGGGCACACTAAGTGAGTTGGACTTAGCTCACGTTAGCAAGTGTGCATTAGGACGGCAACAGGCTGGAAGCAGGAGATAAAAACACGAGCTACTTCCACAAGCAAGCTGAGGCAAGGAAGCAGTTTAAAACAGTGATAGAAATTCAAGTTCAAAATCAAACAATCACAGATCCGGAAGGCATTAAAGCAGCGACAATTGAAGCCTTCGAAGACCTCTACACTGAAATGCAAAGGGTTGATATAGACCCCCAAAGAGTACCCTCTCTCTCTTATCCTAAAACTCATCAAGGAAGACATCAATAACAGTCTAACTAAGGAAGTTACTCAACAAGAAATAAAAGAAGCACTGAACCAAATGAATCCTGACAAAGCCCCAGGACCAGATGGTTTCACAGCAAGATTCTACCAACATATCTGGGATATAATAAAAGCAGATCTTACGAAGATGATTCAGAAATCTCAGACTTGCAACAAACTAGGAGGTGGAACAAATTCAACCTTCTTGGCACTGATTTCGAAAGAAAAAAGAGCAATCAGCTTTGACAAATTTCGGCCAATCTCTCTGTGCAACACAAGCTACAAAATCCTTACAAAGATCATAGCCAACAGAATTAAAAGAATTCTTCCTATAATCATCCCCGAAAACCAAGGAGGATTCATCAAAGGCAGACACATAGTAGATAACATCATCTTAATGCAAGAGGCCCTGCACTCAAGCATCTAAAGAAAAGACGAAGGTATGATAATAAAACTTGATCTCGCCAATGCTTTTGATAGAGTTAGACATATTTTTTTATTTAAAGTCATGGAAAATTTTGGGTTCACCCCATCTTTTGTAAAATGGATCAAAGCTTGTATCGGGTCACCTTGGATAGCCCCTCTTGTGAATGGGAGGGCAACTAAGTTCTTTCAAGCATCCAGAGGACTCTGACAAGGCTGCCCCCTCTCTCCCCTCCTCTATGCAATTCAAGTCTCAGTGCTAAGCTTCCAACTAGATCACTGCCAGAGTCACAACAACCTCCAGGGTTTGAGAATAGCGCCAGGGGTAAATGACATAAATCATGCCTAGTTCGCGGATGACACTCTGCTAATGGGAGGTGTGAGCGTACAAACAACAAGGAAATTCAAGAATGAATTAGTGGCTTACACAGAAATCTCAGGAAGAGTCATAAGCCCTACTAAAGGCAAGATCTACGACTGCAATATAACACCAAATGAAATATTGGAGATTGCCAGGGTACTGGGAATGGAAGGTTGTACCAAATGGGAAGCCTTTAAGTATCTGGGAGTCCCAATCTTCAACTCCAGTCCAAGAACACTGCACTGGAATTTGTTGATTGATAAGATAAAGAACAAGATAACTTCCTGGGGTGCGAGCTGGTTAAACTTGGCAGGTAAAGTGGTCCTAATCAAGACCATCCTTGCCAGCATTCCAATCCATCAAAGCTCTTTGCTTTTGGCCCCCGCCTCCATAGTACAAAATATTGAAGCAATGTTCAGAAGGTTTCTGCGGGAAGGTGGAAAACAGTCAGGGAGAAAGTTGCATCTAATAAGCTGGGAAAAAATCTCCAAGCCAATCATGGAAGGTGGTCTCAACTTCAAAAATACACATGTTCAAAATCTGGCGCTAGGGGAAAATATTCTTTGGAACTTAATCACCGGGAAGCCAACGTGGAGTAAAAAAGATTTATGGAAAAAGTACTTTAGAGGCCCAAGGGAAAGATGTTTAGAGCACCCAGTTCTAGAGAAGAGAGGCTCCCCAATATTCTCGCTCTATCAGAAGACTATGCCCCATTTCAGACCTCATCTCACTTGGGTGTCAAGCAATGGGAAGAAAATAAATATTTGGCAGGACTCAATCATGGGAGATCCTCCCCTTGGATTGAAACAGGATCTGGATCGACTCAAAGAGTGGATGGTCACTCAAAATTTAAACACTCTTTGGGACATCTCAATTTGGGGGAACGACAAGCACAAGATGTGGCTAAGGTGGGGAATTGCTAACAACCCCCTTGATTTAGAAGAGAACTGGAATGCCCTGAAGCTTTGCCTCCAAGGGAAATCCCCACTCAAGAAAAGGGGAAAAGACAAACGGGTTTGGGGAAAGAGCTCAGGGACCTACATCACTGCAGCATAGTATCAGCTCACAAACTCCCACCCCAATGTCCCTCCAAACCCAGCAATTTGGAAAGCAATTTGGACCCCCAAGTCTATCCCAAAGATTGACATGTTTATTTGGACTTTGGCTCATAGAAGCATTCTAACGGGAGAAAACATAAGAAGAAGGGGGTGGGAAGGCCCCAATAGATGCACGCTCTGTCTTCAAGCAGAAGAAACCACAAACTATCTACTACTAAGTTGTACCTACTCCAAAGAAGTCTGGCAGTTGGCTTTGGGACTGCAAAGGGTCGTAAACATACCCCAAGAAACGAGAAATATTCTCCAAAGTTGGAATTCCATCTGCCCTTTCCAGACTGAGAAAAAAGGCCAAATCTCCACTCTGTGGAGAGTCCTCCCCAAGTTCATCCTCTAGAAAATCTGGCTGGAACGAAACAATAGACTTTTCAGGGAACTCAAAAGAAGTCCAACCCAAGTTGCAACCAAGATACAGGCCTACTTTGGTGAAAGCGCTCCCTACTTCTGCAAAACAAAGAACTCTAGAGTACTAGAGTTGGAAGAGGAACAATGGTTGGCTCAGTTTAAACTTCAAGACCAGGGTGGAAAAAAGGACAACAACTCTAGCCAAGAAGCCTGGGAAATACGAAAGGAGAAACAAGATTTTGAAGAATGGAAGACAAAGGAAAAGAAACATATTATGTCCTTTGATGGGGCCTCCAAAGGGAACCCAGGCTTGCCAGGTGGAGGAGGGGTCCTAGAGAGCCCCACCGGATCATTGAGGCTAAATTTCGACTGGGGACTCGAAACTGAAACTAACAATAGAGCAGAAGCCCTAGCACTCTGTCAAGGGCTCAACCAAGCAATCAGCTACAACGTTCAAGATCTGGTAATAATTGGGGACTCCCGGATAGTAATCAAAGCCTTAATCCAAAGAAGCAAACTCAAAAATGCAAAACTCAATAATCTCCTGGAGAAAATCCAACTCCTCCTTGGGAATTTCCGGTCTTATAAGATTTTCCATGTCTTGTGAAACCTAAACGAGCAAGCAGACACTGAAGCCAATAAAGGCATCCTCTTGACTGCTGAAACCTTGCAACTTAATGGCACAACGTCCACAGTGGATCTACCCTGACTCTAGGGAGGAATTCCACAAAGGAATTAAATTCATTAGCTGGAAAGGGGAAGGCAGCATGAAAGAAGGAGTTGGGCAAATCCAAAACGCTACAGGATAGCGCAAGTGGACAGAAGGTATAGTCCAGTGCATCATTCGATCGTTGATTTTCTTTGGGAAGGAGACAGGACGGCAGGTTGCCCACACCCTTCAGATCGTGAGAATCATTTAGGGGATTCATTCTGGGAGGAATCTGAGCTTAAAATGGGGAGAGGAACTCAGTCCTCCACACCAGCGTCACGCAGATACATCTAAGAAGGAACACGGCCCAGCTATGAGAGGCTTGCGCGTAGCAACAAGTCGCAAGGAGAAGAGAAGAAGTCATTGAAGATGGCAGCCAACTCGGGAAGCAAGCCAAGCACAGAAGACAGGTTGAACACAATGGATGTCACTATGGAAAATTTAAAGCAAATGTTGAACTACCAATTGGACTTTCTACAAAATATGGACATAGACGCGGGAAGAAAAATGGAGAGGCTGGAAGAGGACATCACCACCACAAAATTTGAGATCACTAAGGAGCTCGGCAAATTCCACAAAGAACTCAAGGACCCTAAGAAAGAATTCAAGACCAGAATCGGCCAGTTGGAGGAAAAAATGGCTCAGTTAAACAATGAATGGAAGCGAGATCCAGAGAAGTAGATCAATGTATCATGTCATGAAAGGGAGTTCTACAATATCTCAGCAAGGATGGCATTTTGTATAGAATCCTCCGCTGTAAATAAATTTGTAAAGCATCCCTCCCCTGGAAGGTTAGTATAGCCTCCAGGTTTGTATTCGACTAGTAGAGCTAGTTGTAACAGCACAGGTGGCTTTACCACTGTCTTTCTTAATTAAAATCCATTAATCGTTTTTGTCAAAAAAAAAATATATTCGTCAAATGAAAATATCCCTATATTAAAATATCACTGCTAATATTATCCATTGTGCTAAGCAGCATCCGCTATTTCACCCTCAAAATACAGTATGTTTTTAAAACAATTATATTTTAAAAAATAATGATATTTGTGCCCTGAGAAATATCGTTCTCTGAGAAGATTTGACTTGACTCATTGTGTGATGTGTTTCAAAAGAAACCATTACTTTTCTACCAAGACGTAGGTAATAGGTTTCCTTTCAAAATGAACAAGAGGTGAGGTGGGTACGAACTTGGAATTTCACTTTCACATTACCCATCATATATAACATTTTACGATGGTTAAACTTTTACACACTATCTTTTATTTCATGGTTAAATTTTTTCACTTTATCAATATAAAATTATTTATTAGAAAAAGAAAGCTAGATTAAAAAAAAATCTATCAAGTTATTTGTGTATTAAAAATTTGAAATCTTTCAAAGTTCATCAATAGTATCCAATCCAAGAAACAGGTACAAATTGATTGTAAATAGAAACTTTTTACTACTACTCTTCAATGTATTAAAAAATTAAAATCTTTCAAAGTTCATGAATCATATCCAATCCAGAAACCTGTACAAGTTGATTGTAAGTAGAAACTTTTTACTACTACTCTTCAATGGTTACTACTCCTATTCAATGGAAGGAATAAAATTACTTTAATACAAAGAAACCATAATAGCTTTATAATATATATATATATATATAAAAGAAGTGATAAAAGCACAAAGAAGCTCACTTCTTTAACAGTTTTGCCCTACCCACCCTTTTTAGTATTGTCATTATTTTTTCCTCCTCTTGTTAAATGTGAGCTTCATTTAAAGTTGGTGCTTATAAATAAGTATAAATAAGAAAATGTCATCAAACTTAATAGAAAAAAGAATGTTAGAAGGAACTGGTAAGGCAAGTGTGAAAGGTTCAAATTTCGATGTGTTGGATGGGTCCTGTGAAATAAATCAACTGGTGCCATGAGATGGACGTCATCATTGTATCATTATGGTGACTTACTATGTGGGTGGAGGAGTGGATTGAAATCTATAACATGGAGAGGAAATTGGTAGGACTTTCAAGTCCGTGGACGTGGGTTCAAAGAGTGAAGAAGAGAAGGTATGTCTAGGTAGCGAGTGGGAGCACGCCGGTCCACCAGACAGAAGGTGTGCGTTCATCGTCGGGGAAGGGTAAGAGAAAGCGGCAGCGAAGGTAGGGGACTGAGTGAGAGCAAAAAAAGAATCTGCTTGCTTGCCCAATGCGAATAAAAAGGAAATATTCCAAGGGAAGTTCGGTCGCTCTTTGACTGCGTCTAATACCATCAATGACTGCCTTACCATCCATGCTTGAGAATAAATGCCTTACAATTCACTCTTATAATAGTATAGTTAGTTTTGGTTTGTTGTAGGTTGTTAAGATATTCTCTCAATAACAATCTACGAGATTAGAAGTAGTTGGATCTCATAAGCACTATATATTTGTAAAGTATTTTGGCTTTGATGAAGTAATACGAATATTGTTTTGTGTGTCATTTGTGTCATGTCTGCTCTCCCAAAATTTAATTTGGTATGAGAGCCTGGTCTCGCTTAAATCCCTCACGGGGTGGCCAAGAAGATGGGAGAGACGTAAGGCTCATTCCTCGTACATAGATTAGATTAGCATAGATGTGAGTGTAGATGTGAGAGTGGATTTCTGCAATTAGCAGTGTGTTGAGTTGTTCATGTGTTGTATTTATTTTGTGCATGTTTTCTGAGTGGATCGTTGCCCATTTCCTCTAGTTCGAAGACTATCTGCAGATTGAATTGGAAAGACACCCACTCGAAGCCATCAACAATGTGCTAAAGCCTCCTTTTCACTTCAATTATTGAAGGATCTACTTGCATGGAGGGCACCTCAATTGAGGAATTGTTGCCCAACGAGGTATTTTATTCGTTCCTCCAGGATGAGATATCGTGGGCATGGTTGCTTCATTCCTGTAAAGTCTCTATTTGTTGAGCCGATTATCTATCTGCGTGGAGAGAAGATCTGGAGATGAAGTTGTAGGTTATGTCAGAAGAAATTGTCTCTGTATTAGACAAGCAAAGCTCGTTTGTATTGCACAGAGTCCCCCGTGCTTCACTAGATGTCATTCGGGATCGAGGCAATGTTTCATCTCCTAGATCCTTCATAAGCTTAAAAAAAAAGGCAAAAGGTCCATCAACATAATTTGTAGTAGCACTTGCAAGAGCAAGGTGTTTTTCAAAATGGGCCAATATTCAACAATTGTTGCTACCGGTGGTATTGTTGAAGGAGATTTGTGTTTCTTTTGGTGGGGATAAGCTAAATTTGTGAACCCGTAATGAGTAGCATATGTTTAATTGTGAATTATATTTTGTATAAAGTAACAAGTGCAGAAACAATTATTGAACAGTTTAAGATAATTCACATTGGTGGTTCTTGGAGCTCTGACACCCATGAACACATCACTAGTGTAATTATGTCTACATTTTGTTATGGTTTGTGGTTCTTGGCATTCTGAAACCCAAGAACAACAACTACTAGTTGTAGTATGAGATCCTTGTGTGTTAGACAGGTCACTTTGTAAGACTGACTGCTGGAGACATTCGGTACCCAGACGGCTTTCCTAGACAACTGGTGAACGCAATGCGCTATGTCTTCATCAGAGGGGAGCTGGTCCATAGGATGGTCCAGTATCGAGACTGCTTCACCAGCACGGTGTCTGGAAAAAGCATGTTAAGAAGTGTCAGTCATATAAATATGTTAATGATGGTTAGAGGCAGGTGTATCTCAAATGGGTCAGTTGGTAAGCTCGAAGATGTAAAGAAGATAGAGCATAGTCCGGAAGACTGTAGAGTGGGTAGAGTTGTTGATGAAAGCCATATTAGACAAGATCAATGTAAAACATGTCTATGTGATTATTGTTTGTAATATTAGTTTTGTGATACACATGAGATTATTGTTTGTAATATTAGTTTTGTGATTATGTAAGCGTTAAGGGGGGGTGTTAGAATTAACGCAATAGTATAGTTGGTTTTGGTTTGTTGTGGGTTGTTGAGATATTCTCTCAACAACAATCTCTGGGATTANCAAATTAGAAATTTCATTTACATCATAATACAATTTGTACGCCCCCTTTAAGATTGAAAACAAAAGATAGGGGTACATACCTGCATTGTAACAATATTTATAGTTACACTTGCTCTACACTTGCAGAGCATTTTCCAAGCTTGGGGAGATCACTTTGTTCCTCTGAGTAATTTGATAAGAATATTGTTGAGCCCTCTTCGTGGAGAAAGTAGTTGTAGAGTTGTATAGGCGGTGGAGACGGTGGCCACAAGTTGTGAAGGAAGTGAAGTGGAGGCGGTGGCTTCAAGTTGTGAAGGAAGTGGAGGCAAAGGCGATGGAGATGGTGGTCGTAAGTTGTGAAGAAACAACCTAATAATTTGTCAGAACAATTTAAAGCCCTGACATAAGTGACTGTTAAACATCATCGCCAAGGCAGAGTCTACTTACAAAAAACATGGAAAAGATGCATCTCGGGAAAACTTGTTATCTAATATGGAAAATGCATCTCGACAAAACTTAGACTTAGGTTATGGAACATGAAAAATATGCATCTCAACAATAAGAGATCAAGTTTCTTGGCCAATAACCTTTTTGATAAAATGAATTTAATTATTTAAAAAAAAAACTATTCATATTCCCTATGTACAACTTTGGAAAGCAGAGAAATAAGAGATCAAGTTTGTTGGCCAATAGCCTTTTTGATAAAATGAATTTAATTATTTTTAAAAAATAACTATTTCATTTTCCTATATACAACTTTGGAAAGCTCAGAAATATTAGTAGTCAAAGCCAAAGCAATTGGTGGTGAACAATGAATGGATGGCTAGAGTCATGCTAATAACCCTATTTACTAATAGAAGTTAAAAAAAACAAGGGTTGCATGGCAACTTAGTCCCTGTCAAGTAGATTTGGAAATGGAGATGATAGGTGACATCCTATAATTATTGATGATATGATTACTATGAAACATGAACAATATGTTAACTAGGGGCTAATTTCATAGTCTTAAAAGAAATCAATTTGTAAAGATTTTAAATGAAAAAAATTACCATTGATAACTATACCATCAGAAAGATTGAATTCAAAGAATTCTACCTAGACTCACAAGGAATGGAGGAATGTGGATGTTGTATAGTTTTGGGATTAACCTAAATTTCCTTCCAATTAAGTTAAGCTAGCCAAATGCAAATTGCATTTTAAAAATATTCAATATTTCTTTTTAAAAACAAACCTTTCAAATTCAATAATATATATTTTTATATATATTTTTATTATATTACATAATAAATATAATCTAAATAATATATTAGATAATAAATATAATAATAAATAATATATTAGATAATAAATATAATAAAGCATAATAATAAATACATAGTACAACTTTTTATATTTAGATGTGGTGATTGGTGAAATTCATTGATTATGTAATTAATTCTATATATTGGAAAACTTGAAGGGAGCAATAACACTTCAATTCTATCAACCAATTAGAACTGAAAAACATAAATATTTTTATTATATCCAAAAATACATATTTGTTTTTCTATGTTAAACATTACATTGCATACACAAATTTATGGTAAAAAGCAAATTAATGTCACATCAAAAGCAAACTCATTGCTATAATCTCATGGCAGAGACTAATAAATAAGTGGCGATATAGCTCAAGATATAGAAATTATCTTCAAGTTCTACTTCTTATTCACAAGTGATGGAGACCATGGAGACCTCTAAATGACTTCAACCTATTTTTGTAATTATGTTTATGTAGTTTGTCATTTAGAGGTCTCCAAGAAAAAACCATGGAAACCTCTAAATGACTTGAACATAATCACTTGAGGCCCTAAAGCTAGGTGAATTGATATAGCTAATGTGTGATGCAAAAATATATACCAATATAATTTATGTATTACTAATGCAAATTGTACAATCCATACACTACACCCCTCATTATTCTTCTTTTCATTTTCTTTCTTTTATTTTATAGTAATATGCTAACTACGTTACCTGGTCTCTTTTAAGACAAAGTCTCATGTTTTTTCTTATGTAAGTTTTAGGCTGATAAAAAAATAATTTGTATACAACATTCTTCTTTCTGCTTATAATACATAAATGTTTCACTTTAGCACTCTTTTGTTCCTCTAATTACATATATTCCAAGAAAAAGAAATTACTAATTTGATTATTTGACTATTTAAAATTGGAGATATTATATTTTTATAATTTTTATATTTTTAGATGAATTTACAAATTTACCAATTACACTTAAATATTAATATTAGAAAAAAAAAAAAAAAGTTGTGATGATGTCTTCACTCTCTTAGACATAATATGGCTATTAAAATTTAGTTTTGGTAGAAATGAGTGCAAAGTATTCAATAATGTTGGTAATTTTTGAAATTGTTTTGTTTTAAGTAGGGTGATGAATCTTTAAGACTTACTCATATTATAAGAAAAACTTCATTAACTATACAACTTAGTCTAATCTAACAATACATTAAGTAAACTTTAGATTCACTTACATTTTCAACACAAGTTTTCAAAATAAAKAAATATTGTCCATGACAGGCCTAATACTTGTGTTCTGGAAGTACACAATTAACTATACAACTTAGTCTAATCTAACAATACATTAAGTAAACTTTAGATTCACTTACATTTTCAACACAAGTTTTCAAAATAAAGAAATATTGCCCATGATAGGCCTAATACTTTTGTTCTGGAAGTACACAATCTGTTGTCAACTCATCCTCTAAAAACTGATTTTGTTTCTAGCAATGTGCTACTCTTTATACGATTTCTTAGCCTGCAAACAAAATCATCTTATTAATGATATAATAAAGCACTCAACTTTGAGAAAAATACCCCAAAATCCATAATCTGAAATCTTTTGCAAGAGGTAGGATTGTAAACTCTGGTGAGAGGGTCTTTAGTTCACAATTCCTTACTCAATGTTGGTAAAAGAAGGCTTTTGAACACCCAAAATGGACCTGTATTTCAGGTGGTAACACCTCGTTAAAGTATGGATCAAAAGGAGCATGTGTTAACTTTGTTTAGCCTTCATTCTGCCATTCTATCTGTCATGAATGTCAAACTGACGAGTATTCTTTTTACATCCCATTGTTTTGACTTAACTTGGGTTGTTCGAAATCTTAACATCTCCATGTATATTCATTGTTAAACAATTGATAGAAATGGCATTACTTTTAAAGGAAATTATCTTAGTGTTGGCTTGTCCACTGGTTAACAGGTTTTCAAATACCACCTAACTAATACTACCTCTCCCACCTCTCACATCAAAAACAAATCAAAGTCAAAAAAATTAAATGAAAAAAATAATTATAAAAAACTCTCCCGCCTCTCATATCAAAAACAAATCAAAGTTAAAAAAATTAAATGACACAAAAAAATTATAAAAATTTTAAACCTCTCTCATCAAAGACAAATCAAAATCATTGTAATGTAGTAGAGCTATAAAAAAAAAATTAAATGAAAAAAATAATTATAAAAAAAATAAATTAATTAAAATTACATAAATTAAAATAAGTTGAATAGAGAAATATAAAGTCAAATTTAATTTAAAATATAAAAATAAAAATTAATTATTTTATTTATAAAATAAAAAATGATTAGTAATATTATATAAAATAAGTCCCCGAGGTGTAGGACAGTCGGTGACGGAGTGTGTTGTTAAGCCACTCCGTGATGTTAAAGTCACCGGTTCGAAACCTGCGGGGACAAAAAATCCAACCATGTTAAGGGTTGGTGTGGCTCAGGCCGGGTGCGATCCCGTGATTTTGACGGCTTAGATGCCACAGGTTAATCGCGGGTCCTGCACAAATTAACAAACAAAAAAAAATATTATATAAAATAAAATAAAAAATTATAATGAATGAGAGTAAAATAAATAAAAATAAACAAATTTGTTTTTGCAAATCTAAGTAAATGGACATTAGATAATTAAGTAAATTTGTCTTAACTAATTAAATTTAAAATACAATTAAATTACAATTTATTAAATTTGTTCATAAAAGTTATGTGAAATCTATAAATAAAATAATTTAATTCTAATATTTTTATGATTTTTATTAACAACTTTAATCTCAAAATTTTCCTTAATTTACTTCAGTTTCTCAATTTACTTTTAAAAAGTAGTATGATAATAAATAACTGGTGATATAGCTCAAAATATAGAAATTATGAAAACAACAATGGTCAACTATGGCTTTGATGGACTGTTTTACCAAGATAGACAATGATAAAATCACCAGTTTTACCAAGATAGACAATGATAAAATCTCCATATTGTTAAATAAAGCATAGATATGTTTGACAGATAAGCCCAAGAAACGTTTCGCTAACGTTGACTTAGCTCCAGCCGAAGTTTAAAGAGAAACAGTTAAGGCTGTTGTAACTTTGAAAAGAGCTAGAACATGATTAGAGGCTATCAGTGCTGGCCTGGCCCAAATAAAACAGCTGAATACCTTGTAGTTTTAAAACGGTAGACTTCTGTCCAATTTTTTGATCTCTGTCTTGTGTTTTATATCAAGGCGTTATATATTAATATACATTTTTTTTAAATTTAAATAAATAAAAATCAAAATTATAATTGGATTTTTTTTAATTTTTTATTTGAATTAAGTTAAAAAAATTTAAATTAAATCACAATTTTCTGTTATTTATATTATATTTTTAAATGTATAACTAAACTTAACACTCTAAAAACTTTAGACGCATTGAAAAACTTAACTTCTTAAATCTGGAATTCCAACAATTTTTAAACTGATTTCAATAAAAATGCCAAAAATTCAAACATTTAGAATTTAGAATATGCCAACGTTACAGGGTTACAGCTGTTCTCCATGGAAAGACAGCTATCAAATAAATTATAAAAATGAAATTAAGTCTTTTCAGACCTTACAATACAGGCCTGGGTAGATATCCTTCCAGAATGGATAAGGTCGATAGGAGAGTGGTGATGCAGACTTGTATATCAGACTGCATTAATGGTATTTTCCAGGGATCCTTACTTTTTGCCAAGTGAATATCCTTCCAAAATAAGTTACCTTACATTTGATTGGCCTACCATACTTTACCCTCTAGTTCACAGCCACCAATGTTGAATACTTTACCCTCTAGTTCACAGCCACCAATGTTGAGTAGAGAAGAGGAGCTTCGCGGAGGGAGTGTCTGGGAGTTGTGAAGATGGCAGAGGTGGAACCAGAGTACTCACCCTCAGCCGGGTGGTATGAATTGCCTGACGATACCAGAGAAGAGATATTGGCGTTGCTGCCACTTGAATGCCTCTGCAGATCTTGCAGCGTTTGCAAGGACTGGAACGCCCTCTTCTCATCGACTAAATTTATAACTAGTAGATGGGCTGAGGCGCCTCCAAATAAAAAGCCATGGTTGTTTCTATGCAAACTCAATTCCCAAATGGGTGATTGTTCAATGGTTTCTTCCGCATATTGTTTCTTCACACGGACATGGAAGACCGGCATATCGCTCTCCTTCATTTCAGAGGGAGACGAAAAGGTGAAGTATAGAGCTTATTACTCTGGATCGTCCCAAGGCCTGTTCTTGGTGGATATCCCTGATGGTAGATATACTGTCTGCAATCCTCTCACCCAAACGTTCTTGAAACTTCCCCCCATGTCATCCATAAAGCTCCTTCTGACCAAAGGCATTGTGGCCTGGAAAGTGGGCAATCAAGAGACCTACAAAGTGGTGGCTGTTGGTTTGTCCCGTCGGAGCGATGTAATGATAGTGGAAATCTACAACTCCTCTGAAAAGTCATGGGCGATTGCTGGACACCTGCCCGAGAATTTGGAGAAATTCGGTCTATCGCGGGGTATTGTTTTCTGCGATGGCTTCTTCTACTGTATAACACTCAATCGTGCGGCCGGGATGGGTGTTTTGGGTTTCAGCATCCGTGAAGAGGGTACTTCCATTTTTACACCGTTGCCAGAATTAGCTAATGGCTATACCATGTGGGCTAAGCTACTCACCTGTGGGTCGCGGATTCTACTCGCTGGGGGCGTAGGGCAAAAGAGGGGCTCCTCTTTGTACACTCTGAAGAAGATTATTGAGCTCATTTTGTGGGAGTTTCAGAAGGACTCAAACTCTTCCTGCTGGAAGGAGATCGCAAGGATGCCTCCATCACTGCGCGAAGTTTTTCAGAGGAATTCGTATTTTGATTCGTTTGAGTGCGTAGGAGTGGGAGATTGCATGTGCTTCACATCGGGCCGATGTATGGATGTAGCTGTTTACAATTTAAGCGAAGAGACATGGAGTTGGCTTCCAACGCCCACAAGTATAGATAGAGGGTATGGGCATCCGCTTGTCATGGTCTTTAAACCTAGGCCAGATATGAAGGTCGGGTGAAGCCTTGCCGGGCCCTTAAATCTTAATTGTGTTTGTGTGGATGTGCAAAGGCTTGTTCGTGTTCATGTAGGTGTGGTGAAATCATAGTAACTCTGATCTTGTGTTTTTTTTTGGCTGCAATCAACCCTTTTTTGAAATGTCTGGTGCTTCCTGGTTTGAGGGAGCAGCAAATATCATTGCACTGTAGGTAGCAAATATCATATGTAACTCATTGCACTGTAGGTAGCAAATATCATATGTAACTCATTGCAGTGTAAGTTGCTACTATTTTGGCCAATCAACCCTTTTTTGAAATGTCTGGTGCATCCTGGTTTGA
>ML805847.1:181377-215450 GCA_009831015.1 Picea engelmannii
ATTAACTATACAACTTAGTCTAATCTAACAATACATTAAGTAAACTTTAGATTCACTTACATTTTCAACACAAGTTTTCAAAATAAAGAAATATTGCCCATGATAGGCCTAATACTTTTGTTCTGGAAGTACACAATCTGTTGTCAACTCATCCTCTAAAAACTGATTTTGTTTCTAGCAATGTGCTACTCTTTATACGATTTCTTAGCCTGCAAACAAAATCATCTTATTAATGATATAATAAAGCACTCAACTTTGAGAAAAATACCCCAAAATCCATAATCTGAAATCTTTTGCAAGAGGTAGGATTGTAAACTCTGGTGAGAGGGTCTTTAGTTCACAATTCCTTACTCAATGTTGGTAAAAGAAGGCTTTTGAACACCCAAAATGGACCTGTATTTCAGGTGGTAACACCTCGTTAAAGTATGGATCAAAAGGAGCATGTGTTAACTTTGTTTAGCCTTCATTCTGCCATTCTATCTGTCATGAATGTCAAACTGACGAGTATTCTTTTTACATCCCATTGTTTTGACTTAACTTGGGTTGTTCGAAATCTTAACATCTCCATGTATATTCATTGTTAAACAATTGATAGAAATGGCATTACTTTTAAAGGAAATTATCTTAGTGTTGGCTTGTCCACTGGTTAACAGGTTTTCAAATACCACCTAACTAATACTACCTCTCCCACCTCTCACATCAAAAACAAATCAAAGTCAAAAAAATTAAATGAAAAAAATAATTATAAAAAACTCTCCCGCCTCTCATATCAAAAACAAATCAAAGTTAAAAAAATTAAATGACACAAAAAAATTATAAAAATTTTAAACCTCTCTCATCAAAGACAAATCAAAATCATTGTAATGTAGTAGAGCTATAAAAAAAAAATTAAATGAAAAAAATAATTATAAAAAAAATAAATTAATTAAAATTACATAAATTAAAATAAGTTGAATAGAGAAATATAAAGTCAAATTTAATTTAAAATATAAAAATAAAAATTAATTATTTTATTTATAAAATAAAAAATGATTAGTAATATTATATAAAATAAGTCCCCGAGGTGTAGGACAGTCGGTGACGGAGTGTGTTGTTAAGCCACTCCGTGATGTTAAAGTCACCGGTTCGAAACCTGCGGGGACAAAAAATCCAACCATGTTAAGGGTTGGTGTGGCTCAGGCCGGGTGCGATCCCGTGATTTTGACGGCTTAGATGCCACAGGTTAATCGCGGGTCCTGCACAAATTAACAAACAAAAAAAAATATTATATAAAATAAAATAAAAAATTATAATGAATGAGAGTAAAATAAATAAAAATAAACAAATTTGTTTTTGCAAATCTAAGTAAATGGACATTAGATAATTAAGTAAATTTGTCTTAACTAATTAAATTTAAAATACAATTAAATTACAATTTATTAAATTTGTTCATAAAAGTTATGTGAAATCTATAAATAAAATAATTTAATTCTAATATTTTTATGATTTTTATTAACAACTTTAATCTCAAAATTTTCCTTAATTTACTTCAGTTTCTCAATTTACTTTTAAAAAGTAGTATGATAATAAATAACTGGTGATATAGCTCAAAATATAGAAATTATGAAAACAACAATGGTCAACTATGGCTTTGATGGACTGTTTTACCAAGATAGACAATGATAAAATCACCAGTTTTACCAAGATAGACAATGATAAAATCTCCATATTGTTAAATAAAGCATAGATATGTTTGACAGATAAGCCCAAGAAACGTTTCGCTAACGTTGACTTAGCTCCAGCCGAAGTTTAAAGAGAAACAGTTAAGGCTGTTGTAACTTTGAAAAGAGCTAGAACATGATTAGAGGCTATCAGTGCTGGCCTGGCCCAAATAAAACAGCTGAATACCTTGTAGTTTTAAAACGGTAGACTTCTGTCCAATTTTTTGATCTCTGTCTTGTGTTTTATATCAAGGCGTTATATATTAATATACATTTTTTTTAAATTTAAATAAATAAAAATCAAAATTATAATTGGATTTTTTTTAATTTTTTATTTGAATTAAGTTAAAAAAATTTAAATTAAATCACAATTTTCTGTTATTTATATTATATTTTTAAATGTATAACTAAACTTAACACTCTAAAAACTTTAGACGCATTGAAAAACTTAACTTCTTAAATCTGGAATTCCAACAATTTTTAAACTGATTTCAATAAAAATGCCAAAAATTCAAACATTTAGAATTTAGAATATGCCAACGTTACAGGGTTACAGCTGTTCTCCATGGAAAGACAGCTATCAAATAAATTATAAAAATGAAATTAAGTCTTTTCAGACCTTACAATACAGGCCTGGGTAGATATCCTTCCAGAATGGATAAGGTCGATAGGAGAGTGGTGATGCAGACTTGTATATCAGACTGCATTAATGGTATTTTCCAGGGATCCTTACTTTTTGCCAAGTGAATATCCTTCCAAAATAAGTTACCTTACATTTGATTGGCCTACCATACTTTACCCTCTAGTTCACAGCCACCAATGTTGAATACTTTACCCTCTAGTTCACAGCCACCAATGTTGAGTAGAGAAGAGGAGCTTCGCGGAGGGAGTGTCTGGGAGTTGTGAAGATGGCAGAGGTGGAACCAGAGTACTCACCCTCAGCCGGGTGGTATGAATTGCCTGACGATACCAGAGAAGAGATATTGGCGTTGCTGCCACTTGAATGCCTCTGCAGATCTTGCAGCGTTTGCAAGGACTGGAACGCCCTCTTCTCATCGACTAAATTTATAACTAGTAGATGGGCTGAGGCGCCTCCAAATAAAAAGCCATGGTTGTTTCTATGCAAACTCAATTCCCAAATGGGTGATTGTTCAATGGTTTCTTCCGCATATTGTTTCTTCACACGGACATGGAAGACCGGCATATCGCTCTCCTTCATTTCAGAGGGAGACGAAAAGGTGAAGTATAGAGCTTATTACTCTGGATCGTCCCAAGGCCTGTTCTTGGTGGATATCCCTGATGGTAGATATACTGTCTGCAATCCTCTCACCCAAACGTTCTTGAAACTTCCCCCCATGTCATCCATAAAGCTCCTTCTGACCAAAGGCATTGTGGCCTGGAAAGTGGGCAATCAAGAGACCTACAAAGTGGTGGCTGTTGGTTTGTCCCGTCGGAGCGATGTAATGATAGTGGAAATCTACAACTCCTCTGAAAAGTCATGGGCGATTGCTGGACACCTGCCCGAGAATTTGGAGAAATTCGGTCTATCGCGGGGTATTGTTTTCTGCGATGGCTTCTTCTACTGTATAACACTCAATCGTGCGGCCGGGATGGGTGTTTTGGGTTTCAGCATCCGTGAAGAGGGTACTTCCATTTTTACACCGTTGCCAGAATTAGCTAATGGCTATACCATGTGGGCTAAGCTACTCACCTGTGGGTCGCGGATTCTACTCGCTGGGGGCGTAGGGCAAAAGAGGGGCTCCTCTTTGTACACTCTGAAGAAGATTATTGAGCTCATTTTGTGGGAGTTTCAGAAGGACTCAAACTCTTCCTGCTGGAAGGAGATCGCAAGGATGCCTCCATCACTGCGCGAAGTTTTTCAGAGGAATTCGTATTTTGATTCGTTTGAGTGCGTAGGAGTGGGAGATTGCATGTGCTTCACATCGGGCCGATGTATGGATGTAGCTGTTTACAATTTAAGCGAAGAGACATGGAGTTGGCTTCCAACGCCCACAAGTATAGATAGAGGGTATGGGCATCCGCTTGTCATGGTCTTTAAACCTAGGCCAGATATGAAGGTCGGGTGAAGCCTTGCCGGGCCCTTAAATCTTAATTGTGTTTGTGTGGATGTGCAAAGGCTTGTTCGTGTTCATGTAGGTGTGGTGAAATCATAGTAACTCTGATCTTGTGTTTTTTTTTGGCTGCAATCAACCCTTTTTTGAAATGTCTGGTGCTTCCTGGTTTGAGGGAGCAGCAAATATCATTGCACTGTAGGTAGCAAATATCATATGTAACTCATTGCACTGTAGGTAGCAAATATCATATGTAACTCATTGCAGTGTAAGTTGCTACTATTTTGGCCAATCAACCCTTTTTTGAAATGTCTGGTGCATCCTGGTTTGAGGGAGCAGCAAATATCATATGTAACTCATTGCACTGTAGGTTGCTGCTATTTTGGCTTGGGTGACTGACGATCACCCAGCTCTCAACAAATATGGGCAATTACTCTTTGTCTCTCCGGATCCCACGCCTCATACTATCTTTCTTTTCACTTTATTGTGTAAAAAATTACAAACAAAATGAAATCTTTTAGTTGAATTTATTTCTCCTTTTTCTTAACGCAACTGGGTATTAGTTTCTTCTATGGTTTCAAGCATCTGTGCTGTTTGAACATCAAAAGTGGATGTTTCAAGCATCTGTGCTCTTTGAGCATCAAAAATGGATGTTCCAAGATTACATTATTGTGTAAAAAATTACAAACAAAATGAAATCTTTTAGTTAAATTTATTTCTCTTTTTTCTTAAAACAACTGGGTATTAGTTTCTTCTATTTGGTTTCAAGCATCTGTGTTGTTTGAACATCAAAAGTGGATGTTCCCAGATTACACTAACTCAGATATTTAGTTTCAAGCATCTGTGCTGTTTGAACATCAAAAGTGGATGTTTCAAGCATCTGTGCTGTTTGAACATAAAAAATGGATGTTCCAAGATTACATTATTGTGTAAAAAATTACAAATAAAATGAAATCTTTTAGTTGAATTTATTTCTCTTTTTTCTTAACACAACTGGGTATTAGTTTCTTCTATTTGGTTTCAAGCATCTGTGCTGTTTGAACATCAAAAGTGGATGTTCCAACATTTCATTAACTCAGATATTTATATGTATATTTTTCTTTGCCACTATTGTTAAGTTTTGGAGATCACGATGGAGATTCTTGCTCCTTTCTGTTTAAAGGATAATGTGGGAGTTCCTGGATTGTTGTTTTTCTGGATCGAGTTGCTGTTTATTTTTGCCCACTCACAAAAATGTGAGATTACAGCTATAAGGAGGGTCTTGATGTGAATGTATGATGTTTCATGTTTTTGTTGTGCATGCAGAGTGACATCTTTTAAGCAACTGGTGGTGTTTTGTCTTGGTGTTGGCATGGGAATGTAGGTTTGTTATCAATGTTTAATTCTTTTTATTAAAGGTATATGTACTTTTAATGTCAAGGAGTTTAAAATTGTTAATTATGTCAAGGAGTTTAAAGTTGTTAATTATTTTTAATTAGCAAGTATCTTAAAAAAATGTTACTATTTTTCTATCTAATTGCATATGGGATAAACAATGCTTCTTTTGAAACTTTCAATGGTATGGAGCTTCTGAATGAGTTCACTTGAAATCTGTTTTCTTGTGGTAGTGATGGCTGCCAATACTAATTAAAGGTGGTGAATACTTTCTTATTCCAGATGTATATTTAGATTTTTGTTTGATTTGAATGAATATGGACCTGATAAATGTTCATCAGTGCATTGTTCATGATTGTTTCTAATGTGTAGAGAATATGGAGGAGGGTGTGGACCATCTTGACCATTAGGCTTCCACCCTCTGTTTCAGTTGTTAAGCTTTGATCTTCTCTCCCCCTTTCCCTCTGCCTTGTTGGTCATTCGATCTTCTCCCCATCCCCTTTCCCTTCCTCTCTCTCTTCTGCTCCAGATTTCTTTGGCCTCTGATCTCACCATTCAACCTTCTCTTGTTTTCCAAATTTCTTGTCTTTGGTCTCTTTTCATCTTCTGCTTTGTTTCACAACTGTTGTTTCAAAAATTTTCTCTCTCAAATCTATCTTTGAAATCTTCCCCCCACTAATCAATTCCCCTTATTTCTAATCTCCCCTTGTCTTAATAAAAAATTATGTTTCTTTTGTCATCCTTCTTCCTTAATTCTTTGTCCAAAATTTTCTTTGTTTCTCCATTATCATTCTCCTAGGCTTTATTACATTGCCCTCTCTCTTCTATTTATTCTATCTATCTGGTTTTCCCCTTTTGCTAGGCTTTATTACATTTCTACTTTCCTGAAACCCCCCTTTCCCTTAATCAATTCCCACCTTTGCTAGCCTTTTCTCTTCCTAATTTGCCAATTTCTATTTTTACTTTTCCTCTCTTCTATTTATTCTATCTATCTGGTTTTCCCCCTTTGCTTTTATCTTTAATTTCTTTTTTTTTTGCCTCTCTCCTCTCTAAATTTCCCCTATTTCCTTAATCATAATATCTTTTTCTACTAATATATTAATTTACTACCCTTACCTTTCTCTAGTCATTAATTATTTTCTCCCTAACTACCTTTTTTATCTTTCCTCACAAATTTCTTCTCCCTAATGTCTTAAAACCCTTATATTAATTATTCTCGTTATTATTTTCTTTTTTCTTCTTTTTGCCCTTAGTCCTTAGTCTTTACCCTAATCTCAAAGTCTTGTAATTATTAATTAAATTATTTTTACCATTTCTCTCTAATTTTTATTTTATGGTTAATTTAGCATTTTATCCATATACTTTAATCTCAACATCTATTAATTTATGATTTAATTAGTTTTACCACTTCTCTCTTAATTTCTAATTTTATTTATAACTATTTTATTGTATTTATCTTTCTATCAGTTTAATTTCCTCTCCTATAACCTTTTATTGTCTTGACTCTTCAATATAAACTAGCATCAACACTCTTTTCCAATCATAAATGGGCGGAGTGTCCACTCCAAACCCCTAACACAGTGATATTCAGAAAATCTACTTCAAATATTCCTTAGTTTTTTAGTTAAAAATTAATATTTTTTTTCTCCAAAAACAGAAAATATATTGGAAAAGAGAACATTAAGAAATTAATTGAATGCAAAATTTGATTGGAAGAATGTCCAAGATAAACAACATTGAGACAAAGTGACCATGAAAAAAATTTTAAGGATCAATACTTATCTAAACCTTGGTGAATCTTATTGATTTTTAAAATGTCAACCATAAAATGTTTAGCCATATTTGTGTAAAAATATTAAAATTTCTAAGGATTTTATATAATTTCTATAAAATTTTGGCTATTTTGGGAGTAAAATAGTTTTATTCTATGGAATTTGGGTGAATAAACTGGAAATTTGAAAATCATTTTTTGGAAAAAAAACATGGAAAATTAGCCCATGGGTGAACCCTTTCGTGACCTTCATTTCTAGGAATACATTTTTCATATAGTCATTCATCCATTAAATGCAACAAGCTTATGTGTCAACATTCATAAATGTAGGATTATGATTGGTATGGTTTAGTAGTTTATTTATACACATTCACTCAATAACACGTGTGTTTTACCAAGACAAGTTGGAGGAGTCAACCAACACCTCAACCCATCATCCAACCACCACCCCATTATTTGTTCAACCATCTAAATACCTTCCTCTTCATCCCAAATGCAACACAAGGAATATACTATATTGTTCTTCAATGTTGGCAAACTATTACATCCATTCACACATATTTGTCTCTCATGGAATTCAATTTGACATGGTTTATAAATTTATAACACCAGTGTAAATACAAATTCACTCTGGTTAGTACCTCTTAACCAACTTAATCATGACATACTATCATATGCATGCATTAAAAAAAATCTAGCAACCTTTATTTAGACAAAGTTTCATTATTTTTCTATGCTCCTATCTAAGTATCAATTCACATGCATGCAATCATATATCATCATAGGCATATGAATTAATATATCCAATCATAACTGGAGGAATTCTTACCCAGCTCTTTTCAAGTCACATGCTATATTGGCATGATCAATTCACACATGTACAGTTTCCATTAACATCTTTTATGGTACCTGATAATTTGATGTCGCATAGGAACTCACATGATCACTTCATCAACCTCTTGATAAGCATCCTCTTGTCATTATCCTCTCCATAAGTTTGTACATCATAAGCAGCTTCATCATCAACATCTTCAACCATTCCTAGCCATACAACAATCAACAACCACATCAACTATCATGCCATACTCATATATAACAACAAACAACTCTTAATCGCTATGCAATAGCATATGTGCTCAAGCATATATATATATATATATATATATATATACTCTACCACATATTATCTCTCAAAGTGTCTATTAGTACATACAAATTCCAACTATTTTAGTATCTTGCATTCTCCAACATTTCTATGTCTTAACTACTTACACGTAGTAGCTTTCTCAATCTAGAGAAATATAAACAAACAAGATAAAATGTAAGGAGATCTCCTTCTAATTTCTCTACATGGTATGGAATTTCATAGCATAGCTGATCTATTCCATGGCCCTTTTGCCAATCATGCAATAAATCATTGGCTATGATATTCTCATCCAGGTAGAAATACTTAGTTCATACTCATAAGCTATACTTGCTACTTCAAAAACATACAATTTCACTCTAGAAACAAAGTAGATTTTAAAGTGAGAATAAATTTCTCATTTCTATATCTATTGTATAAAGGATAATGTGGGAGTTCTTGCCCACTCACAAAAATGTGAGATTACAGCTATAACGAGGGTTTTGATGTGAATGTATGATGTTTCATGCCTTTGTTGTGCATGCAGAGTGACATCTTTTAAGCAATTGGTGGTGTTTGGTCTTGATGTTGGCATCTGGGAATGTAGGTTGTTATCAGTGTTTAATTTTTTTATTAAAGGTATATGTACTCTTGATGTGAAGGAGTTTTAAGTTGTTAATTATTTTTAATTAGCAAGTGTCTTCAAAGATGTTACTACTTTTCTATCTAATTGCATATATGGGATAAACAATGCTTCTTTTGAAACTTTCAATGATATAGAGATTTTGAATGAGTTCAATTGAAATTTGTTTATTTTGTGGTGATGATGGTTGTCAATACAAGTTAAAGGTGGTGAATACTTTCCTATTCAAGATGTATATTTATACTTTTGGTTCATTTGAATGAATATGGACTTATAAATGCTCATCACTGCAGTGTTCATGATTGTTTCTAATGTGTAGAGAACATGGAGTAGGGTGTGAAAGATGATGAAAAAAAAATATTCCTTAGTTTTTTAGTTAAAAATTAATATTTTTTTTCTTTCTCCTGAAACAGAAAATATATTGGAAAAGAGAACATTAAGAAATTAGTTGAATGCAAAATTTGATTGGAAGAATGTCCAAGATAAACAACAGTGAGACAAAGTGACCATGAAGAAAATGACATTGATCCTTAAAATCCCACAGCAGGGAAAATTTTAAGGATCAATACTTATCTTAAGTGTAGAAACCTTGGTGAATCTTACTAATTCTTAAAATGTCAACCATAAAATGTTTGGCCATATTTGTGTAAAAATATTAAAATTTTTAAGTATTTAATAAAATTTCTAAAAAATTTTGGTGATTTTTGGAGTAAAATAGTTTTATTCTATCAAATTTGGGTGAATAAAGTGGAAATTGGCAAATCATATTTTGGAAAAAAACATGGAAAATAAGTCCATGGGTGAAATTTTTCCTCTAAAATTTTCCCTGCTTCATAGTCCCTAAGGAACCCTTTAATGACCTTCATTTCTAGGAATACATTTTCCATATAGTGATCCGGATTTAGGAGCGGAATGAATTGATTAACAGACTGAATACAATAAACACGAAGATATGAAGAATAACACAGATATCCATTGAACAATATCTTCTATTGAATAATGAAATAGGTTGAACCCGTAAAATTGCAGAACTGAAACACTTGCTCGATTGGTGGTAGTTATCTCTTAGAAGAGATGTGGCTGCTAAGTGCATATGTCTGAGCATAATGGATTACAATGAGGCTCCAGAGGCCTTTTTAATATTACTCATGAATGCCAAAACCCTAGAAGGTGAAACGCCAAAAGTCATGTGGGCCCCTATGGGTAAGTTGGTATAAGTTGGTACCTCAACTTCCCAAGGTCGTAAATTTTGCATATGACCTTCGTTTTAGGTGCGTGATAGCATGTTGGAAAGGTCTTTCAAAGAACTACACATTCTACCATTAAACTCTAACTTTGTCTACAATTTGATTGTGGCGAGCCAAAAAAACAATGTTTAGGGCTCCAAAACAGCCTTGAAAGTACAACAAGATGTGTTGACATGAAAACATACAAAATAAGCCAATTGGATTAGGCGAGAGGCCACCAGTATCACCTAGAGGATGTGTGGCGCTTTAGAAATCCCCAAAAGTGTAGAACCCACAATTACAAAGAAGTACAGAAGAACGTGTTGAACAAAAACGGACAAGAGGAGCCAGTTGGAATAGGTGGGTGGCCACCAATATCCACCTAGATCAATCCTCCCCCTTTAGGAAGTAATGGTCTCCATTTCGTTGAGTTCCCCCATCAGGTGAGGAAACTTCTGTTGGATTTGGCCCCGGGTGAGCCACTTTCCTTGGTGTAGAAGTTGTCCTGCCTTGACAACCCAATAAAGTTGGATCCTCTACTGGCGAGTGCCCTTGACCTGTGTGCCCACTATCTGATTAGTGGATGTTTGTTCCATGCGGTCAAGGTTGAGCTCTGTTGGTGTTAAATCTGCAATCTCTAAGGTGTCCAATAATGGTGGAAAATATAACCGAAGGAGGTCCACATTGAACACTGGATGCAGGCCAAGGAAGGGTGGAGTGTTGAGCTCAAAAGCATTGCTACCCACAGCCTTGGTGATAATGTAAGGCCCATAGCGAAGTGGGTGAAGCTTCCGATGGGGCCCCATGAGACACTCCTTCTGCAAATGTAACCATACTTTGTCGCCAACCTGAAACTGATTTTGTACCCTATGTTGATCATGGCGTTGCTTGTACTTAGCATTGGATTTCTGCAAAATCTCCTGGACCTGTTGGCGGATCTGTTGAATCTGCTCAATGAATCTGGTGGCTTTGTCGATTGCAAACTGATCATGGGAAGATTTTGTCTATGTGGTGGCAAGAGGAAGTGCAACATCAATGGGTCCCAAGGGTTGGAATCCCAGACCCATCTAAAATGGGCTATGGTCGGTGGAGTTATGGAGAGCCTTATTGTAACTGTGTTGAACATAGGGGAGACTCTCATCCCATGTACGTGGATGATTAGAATTGTACATGCGTAGGATGTGCACAATCATCCGATTGACGACCTATGTTTGGTCGTCAGTTTGGGGGTGGAAAACAGTGGATTTTATGAGCTTGGTGTCCAACATTGACTAAAGACTTGACCAAAATGTGCTAAGGAACCAGTTGTCCTGGTCGGAGATGATGGTCTGTGGTATCCCAAAGTGAACCCACACTCGTTCGAAGAAGAGCTTGGCAATATCTGTCGTTCTGATATTCTTCTTGCAGGCTGTGAGGATGGCCATCTTCAAAAACTGATCAACGACCACAAATACACAGTCATTTCCTTGTTTGGTGGATGGCAAGCCAGACATGTAATCCATTGAGATGGATTCCCAAGGCTTTTCGGGAATAGGAAGAGGGGTGTATAAGCCTTGCTTCTTGATGGTTGGCTTGAAAATGGCACAAGAAGTGCAAGATCTGATATACTTGCTGACGTCCTGGCGAATTTTTGGACAATAAAAATGTTTCTGAAGAATGGCCACAGTTTTCTCCACACCAAAATGTCCTGCCACCCTACTGTAGTGGGCTTCCCAAATCTTCTTTGCACGCTCTCTTGTAGGAACACAGAGATGGACTAGGTAGCATAAGGGTTCATCCTGAATGTGAAAATCGGTGACAGTCGTGCCTGTACCCAAGAGATGATAGGTGATGGTGAAGTCTGGATCTTGGTGATAAAGTTGGGGCCACTCAGATGCTTCATGTCCACATGAATGGAGCACAATGGTGAGTGCAGCCACAGGAGGTCGACTGAGGTATTCAACGACACGATTTGAGATACATGTCTTATACTTGATATTGATATGACATTGTTGTAGGTAGGTGGACCACTTCTGATGGCGATCGTTCTGCAATTTCCCCTGTGTCTGTATGAACTGCAGAGGCTTGTGATCAGTGTGTATGATCGTCTCTTTTCCCATAATGTAATGTTTCCATTGACAACAGGCTTGTACAATGGAATATATTTCCTTGCCATAGGTGGGGTATTTTCGGATAGTATCGGAGAGTGTATCACTATGGTATGCCACCGGATGCCCGTGTTGAGTGAGAACTGCGCCCACAGCATAGTCATATGCATCAATCTCAATATCGAACGGTTGTTGCAGATCGGGCAAGGAGAGTACTGTATTTAAGCACAACTGATGCTTCAGATCATCAAATTCTCGTTGTTGTTATTTCCCTCACACAAAATTGGCCCTACCACCGCCCTTGGTCACCTGGATGAGGGCCCATACAATATGGGAGAATCCCAACACGAACCATCGGTAGAAGTTGGCTAGTCTCAAGAGGCTCTGAATCTTGATCAGTGTGGTCAGGGCTGGCCAGTCATGGATGACTTGGATCTTAGCTGGATCAACATGTACCCCATGCTCATCAACAATGTAGCCCAAGTATTGGACCCTGTTTATGCTAAAAGAGCATTTTTCCAAGTTGGCATATAGCTTGTGTTGCCGCAGAGTGCTCAAAACCTGTTGAATATTCTGCATGTGCTCCTCCCACGTTCTGTTGAAGATGAGGATGTCATCCAAATATACCACCACAAAGGAGTTGGTGAAGGGTCTCAATAGATCATCCATCAACCTCATGAAAGTGGTTGGTGCATTTGTTAATCTGAAGGGCATGACTAGCCATTCGAAGAGACCTTCTTTAGATTTGAAGGTTGTCTTCCATACATCAGTTGGTTCGATGGGAACTTGGTGGTAGCCAAACTTTAGGTCAATCTTGTTAAATAAGTTTTCCCCCTTGAGTTGGTCAAGAAGGTCATCAATCTTGGGAATGGGGTACTGGTTCCCGACTGTGATTTTGTTTAAGGCTCTGTAATCAATGCAGAGTCGCCACGTCCAGTCCTTCTTCTACACCAGTACAATCAGACTTTCACAAGGGGAGGAGTTGGGCTTGATGTGCCCCTTTTTAACCAACTCTTGGATCTGTCACCTGATTTCGTCATTTTCCATCAGTGAGCGGCGATAGATTGGTCCATTAGGTAGAGGTGCATCGGGGGTCAGATCAATTGGATGCTTGACTTCGCAGTGTGTCGGTACCCTTGTAGGTGAGGAGAAGATGTCGTTGTATTCTTCCACTATCCCATCCACTTACTTCTTTTGCAAAGAGAGGCTCTATGTAGAGGCCACAGATGTGGCAACGACCTTCTTCTTACTGTGAGCATGGATCACAAAGAAGACGAACTTCCCAGTCTGTGAGATGTCCTTACTGCATTGTTTAGCAAAGATTAAAGAAATAGCAGTAGGTGGCGCTACCTCTAGTATCATGTACAATTGTCTACCCAAAGTAATAATAACATTGTGGGGTCTAGACTCATACACAACATGACGCTTCCACAAATATGGTTGTCCTAAAATAACATCACAAACATCAAGGGGAGAAATATCACACAGTACCTCATCTTTGAAAGGTTGGATGTCGTAGGGCAGACAACATTGTTGGCTGACACATAGATATCTTCCTTGGTGAAGCCAGCCAATAGTGTAGGGTTGTGGGTGTGGTGTCGTTGGCAGGTCCAGTCGCTTGACAACCTCTGCTGAAATCATGTTCTTTTGACTCCCTCTATCGATAATTAAATGAAGCAGAGCCCCCTTTACCCACTTCTGCGAGTGAAAGAGGCGTTCTCCTTCCTCTGGTTCGCTTGGTCGGACTTTGGTGGTAGCGACAGTGGCACTGGGTTCAACATCAATACTCCCCTTCCCTCCTTCAGTATTTGATTCGGAATCAGAATCAGCCTCTAACTCGGAAGCCTTCAGTTTGGCCATGAGTGATTACTTGGAGCGGCATTCTTCGATGTTGTGCCAAGGGCTTTTATGGTACTCACACCATTTTCCCATATCCTTCTTCGTCTTTTCATTGCCCTTCTTGTGTTGTGGCTTGGACTGGTTGTCCTAAGGGAGGCCATCTCGAATTGGTCCCTTGTTGGGTGGGTTGGTGCTGTCTTTTCCCTGCTTTGGTTGTGAGGGGTTTGCAGATCCAACCTCTCGCCTTTTCTACTTAAATTTATGCTCGATCTTGACTGCGTATCTATAAGTCGTGCCCAATGAGGGGATGTCCAGAAACTTCATTTTTGTTTGAATGTCTCTATGCAAACAACCATGGTATTTGAGGACCAAATGATGCTCAGAGTCTTTGATACCCAACTTGGTGCGCAGGGTATGGAAAATATTGGTGAAATCTATTACTGTCTAGTCTCTTTCTTGATGTAGGGTGGTCCATCTGGTGTACTGTTCCTCGTAGCTTCCAACAAGGTAGTATTGTTCTTTAATGGCGTCCCAAAAGGAATCCCATGTAGGGTCCACCACAAACATTGCAAATTTCTCTACGACCCTTTTCTCAGAGTAAGTATCCCACCAGTCTTTAACATGGGGAACGACCTTGAGGAGTGAAAAAGTGATATTTTCCCTATCGAAAAAATTGTGGACCGAAAAATATCCTTCGAGCATATTCAACCATTTATCTACAGTATCCACATCTATTAGTCCTTCAAATAATGGAATATCAAAAATTACCTATACCTTGAAGGGGTTTGCATGGACGCTTGATGAAGATGCTTCTCCAGTGGGAAGTTGTCGAAGGATATGCGCGAAGTTGTCCATCATTTCGTTCCTTTGTCGCACGAGGGCTTCCTCGAGCAACATTTTAATAGGATCTCCTACTCCATCACCTTTCTTTTTGTCCCCCAATGGGTTTTTGTTGGGCTCAGTGTGACCGATATTGCAATGGCTCGATTGGTTTGAGTCCCAACTTCTTGTACCCAGATCTTGTCTGGGACATGCACGAAGCAAAATAAATGAAGAGCAAACCGCTCTGATACCACTGATCCAAATTTAGGAGTGGAACGAACTGATTAATAGACTGAATACTATAAACACAGAGATATGAAGAATAACACAGATATACAGTGAACAATATCTTCTATTGAATGATGAAATAGACTGAAACTGTAAAACTGCAGAACTTGAACACTTGCTCTAATGGTGGTAGCTATCTCTGAGAACAGATGTGGCTTCTACGCGCATTCGTCTGAGAAGAATGGATTACAATGAGGCTCCAGAGGCCTTTTTGATATTACTCATGAATTCCAAAACCCTAGACATCCAAAAACCTAACCCTAGAAGGTGAAACGCCAAAAGTCATGTGGGCCCCTATGGGTAAGTTGGTGTAAGTTGGTACCTCGACTTCCCAGGGTCATAACTTTTGCATACAACCTTCGTTTTAGGCACGCCATAGCCCGTTGGAAAGGTCTTTTAGAGAACTACACATTTCACTATCAAACACTAACTATGCCTACAGTTTGACTGTGGCGAGTCAAAAAATCAATTTTTAGGGCCTCAAAACGACCCTGGAAGTACAACAAGATGTGTTGACATGAAAACATACAAAATAAGCCAATTGGATTAGGCGAGAGGCTACCAGTATCCACCTGGAGGATGTGTGGGGCTTCAGACAGCCCTAGAAGTGTAGAACCCACAATTACAAATAAGTACATAAGAACGTGTTGAACAAAAACGTACAAGAGGAGCTAGTTGGAATAGGTGGGTGGCCACCAATATCCACCTGGATCATATAGGCATTCATCCATTCAATGCATCAAACTTATGTGTCAACATTCATAAATGTAGGGTTATAATTGGTATGGTTTCATAGTTTATTTACACATTCACTCAATGATTCCTCAGATTAAGTTAAAATGCCATAATTCAAACACGTGTGTTTTACCAAGACAAGTTGGAGGACTCAACCAACATCTCAACCCATCATCCAACCACCACCCCATTATTTGTTCAACCATCTAAATACCTTCCTCTTCAGCCCAAATGAAACACAAGGAATATACTCAAGTGCTCTTCAATGTTGGCAAAGAGGTTGTAGTCCAAGACATCCATTGCGAGGGAGACTATTAGACACTTGTGCAATGTTATAACATTGTCCAATTCCAACGCCCTATGGCTTCACACATATTTGTCTCACATGGAATTCAGTTTCACATGGTATATAAATTTATAACACGAGTGTAAATACAAATTCACTTTGGTTAGTACCTCTTAACCAACTTAATCAGGACATACTATCATATGCATGTATTAAAAAATTCTAGCAATCTTTACCTATACAAAGTTTCAATATTTTTCCATACTCCTATCTAAGTATCAATTCACATGCATGCAATCATATATCATCATAGGCACATCAATTAATATATCCAATCATAACTGGAGGAATTCTTACCCAGTTCCTTTCAGGTCACATGCTATAGTGGCATGATCAATTGACACATGTACAGTTTCCATTAACATCTTTTATGGTACCTGATAAGTTGATGTCAAATAGGAACTCACATGATCCCTTCATCAACCTCTTGACAAGCATCCTCTTGTCCTTATCCTCTTCATAAGTTTGTACGTCATAAACAACTTCATCATCAATATCTTCAACCATTCCTAGCAATACAAAAATCAACAACTGCATCGGCTATCATCCCATACTCATTGCATATATAACAACAAACAACTCTTAATCACTATGCAATGGCATATGTGTTCAAACATATATATATATGCACTCTACCACATATTACCTCTCAATGTGTTTGATAGTGCATACAAATTCCAACTATTTTATTCTCTTGCATTCTCCAACATTTCTATGCCTTAACTACTTACACGTAGTAGCTTTCTCAATCTAGAGGAATATAAAAAACAAGATAAAATTTAAGGAGATCTCCTTCTAATTTATCTACATTGTGTGGAATTCCATAGCATAGTTGATCTACTCCATGGCCTTTTTGCCAATCATGCAATAAATCATTGGATATGATATTCTCATCCAAGTAGAAATACTTAGTTCACACTCCTAAGCTATACTTGCTATTTCAAAAACATACAATTTCACTCTAGAAAAAAAGTAGATTTTAAAGTGAGAACAAATTTCTCATTTCCATATCTATTGTATTGGCCACATGTGCCATTTTCTCCTGCAATATAATGATTGGAAAATGTGTAGCTTTCTCTAATGCTTTGCATTATCTTTGCCTCCCAGGGTAGTCCTGATTCAAACATGATCTGACCAGGCCTTCAATGACCCATTTTCCAGTATGCATGGCATCATGCTATATAGCCCTCATTACATGGTCGTTTTCCCTAGATGTGATCACCAAATAAAAAACAACAATTACAACTCACAAAGTTTAATTATAATGGCATATATCGAGCATATCAATCATATGCAAATCAGATCTATTGAAATCTTCATAATCAAACAGATTCAAATGAGTTAGAAGTAATGAAATTCAAATTGTAACATAGCCCCTCTACTTACACACCAAAACATGGATTTTTGGTCTAAGTCAATTCAAGAGTGACACAATATTAATTTTTTTCTATAGTCAAACCCATCCATGGACTCTCGTCAATAGACATGCAGTCAAAATTAATGGAAATAAATTCACTATGTAGAAATATATGCATAAGAGAACTACTCATATGCATACATAACCCACAAGTTGGTTACAACTAAGTCTCATTAGAAATACCAATACACCACCATATATATCTATTTTAACATCAGTTAAACTCTTTCATAATAGTCATAAGACAAATTCATCTTAGCAATCAGCTACAAAACCATGGATGAAAGGTATCTTTACTTGTAAGGAATACAATCCCAAGGAACAATGTAATACCTTTAAACCAATGCATTAAACACCATATACACTAAGCAAGGTTAAGAATCATCAATTAATAAGGCTCTTATCCTCCTAGGTGAACCCCATTTATCAACAAGTCACTATACCCAAAAATGAATAATACATAACATTATTATGCTAATTGTAACATCCTCGCTTTCAAACCCCAAATAGGTGATGCATATTGTAATTGTAGTATATGGCTGAGAGCCAAACAATGTAATATGAAAATGATGTAAATTAAGTATAATGAATAAAATGTATCGTTGGCTGCATACAGACATGGACAGATATTGGGAGATAAATATCCACAAGAGAGGAAAGGGGTCCAAGAGGGAGAGTTACCCATGACTATTAAACCAAAACCCATTTATTATTTCTTCCTAAATTATCCTTACCGTGAACCTTCCATTACTTGTTGAGTGTTCTAGGTCCCAATCATTGAATTCATGTAAGAGGGTGGGTGTGAGAGTCACATCCCATAGTTATTGAGAGCATGGGGGTTGAGTACAATCAGCTTGAGGAAGAGTGCAAGTCAAGCAAGCAAGAGAAAGAGAGGAAATTTGTATGGGTAGAATACCAAAATTGCACATTCACGTTTTTGCATAGAGAGTTGTTTTTACATGGAATTTTCCTGGCCAGCAATGGAGTTATGAGTGATGAAGCTTGAAGGTATGGGAAAGTTTGGTAGTTGTTTGAAGCTGAAAATTCATGGAGAAAGAGGTTGTGTTCCTGGGAGTAACGTGATATTCGAAATTTGCCAAGGAAGCACGTGTTTTGTTGTAGGGGAAATTCGTGTTGCAACTATGGAATTATTAAGGTCCCTATTATCCCCTAGCCTAGGGATAACTAAGGAGATTATGTCTCGAGGCCCACAGGTCCTAGACATGGAGTACTGAGAGCCATATTGACTTGATCCTGGCCCTGCATGGCCCATATTTTTTCTTCGGCACCTCCACCTTGTCAGCAACAACAACATCCATCTCATCGACCTAGTCCTTCAGCAACAATGGGTCCTACTCCATGAGGTAATGAGTCTGGGTATCATGGTATGTGTCACTCTGATTCTCAAAACATTTGAATATGTGCATTTAATTTTTTTACTTATAACGTGTGTTTGGACCTTATTCCTTTCCACCTGTCCACACCTGGGGGGAATGATAGGATGCCCTAGTAAGTTGGTTCCCATAGAGCTTGAAATTCCACTGGGTGGGTTCATGAAAGGTCATCATTCGTTCCCACCATACTTACCACTTTTCATCTTTTTCCCTCTCATCCATTCCATACATTGGTTCGAGCATTGGGTTTGCCAAGCTAGCAAAGGGTTGTACCTTACCTCGTGGGAAGAAGGGGCTAAAGTCCCAGAGGGTAAAAGTAGTTGGAAAAAAGATAAAATCCAAAAGAACAAAACCTTTAGATGCTTCGCCCAAGGATCCCCGAGAAAGAAATAAAAGGCTTCTCAGCAAGAAACAGAGGGACCCATAAAATAATAAAATCAAGACCTAGTTGGAGGATAGGGGGTCTCATCACAAGCCAACCTATTAGGTCCATGGGCATGTAGCGGTATGACACTACCATTGAGCTGGTCACCATGCCAGGGTAGTGGATCTTAGTGGAATAGCCAAGAGAAATGGGGTCTCATCACGAGCCAACCTTCTCATCTTCGTGAAATGCTTGTGGGTAACATTGTCACCACTGGTCACCATGCCAGGGCAATGTCCCCTAACTAGTCTTTTGAAAGAAAAAGAAATAATTTAAAAGATAAAAGGCATTGAATGGGCTTGGAAACATTTGCATCCATGACAAGGTGCAGCTCACCCTCTTCAGAGACACCCACAAGTAAGCCATACATTCCCCTGTCATCATTGTACCCATTGCTCAGACATCCCTTACCACCTCATCCACTTACATGGCCTGGATTTGTCTTCATCTGGAAAGATCCCACGTCCAATGAGAATTAGCCCAATAGGACATCCTAGCATCCCCTCCAAACCTGGCTTGTAGAATAGCATAACGTCTTCGAGCACTTGTCTGGGAAAAGGGGGCTTTATGCACATGTTTAAATAACTTGATTATTATATGTGATTGACATTTCTATGATCCTTGTGAATTATGAGCCCATGGAGGGCATACTTTTTGTTGTTGCAGGGCCACACTCGACGGACAGGTACACATGGGGAGATGATTAGTTCAGACCTCCATAGGGCTAAAGGCACACCAAATGGATGTTGAGACCCCAGCCATGGGCATAGACAGATCAGAGTTTTGAACCAGAGAGAGAGGAGGACGTTCCACTAGAGACATCATGGCAGGCCTGGACCTAGGGGGGTCTTTCCCTTCTCACTATGATGTAGGCATTGGAAGGCCCATGACGTCACCCAGTGTTTTGGACACTTTGGAGGCAGTTGTTTGCCAACTTGCACGTGTGGTTTGATCCAGAGGCCTTGGGAGGCCTAACGTTTTTCTCCTGGAGGCCAACATTGCACTAAAAAGGTATAACGTCACCCTAAAAGGGAATGAAGTCACCTTTTCTGGTTGATTTAGGGTTTTAATTTTTCATTTAATGTAAAAACTGGATATTACATGTAAACTGGCCATGTCAGCCTTTTTGACCTAATTCTGGTCATTGTAACTGTATAAATAAGGGATTTTCCCTTGTATTTTTTTCATCATCTTTCACTCACACAAGTGTGAGGTCTGAAATTTGCACCCTAATTGGGGTTACCTGACTGAAATTTAGTGCACACTTCTTGAAGGAGGATTGTTTTGGACTATTCTGGCAATTTTCTTCGTGGAAGTGTTCAACTAGAGTATTTACTAGATGATTCTTGGTGGATGTAAGTAAATTTTCTGCAATTCTTCTTCATTGAATGGTTACAGTTACATTTATCTTGCATTTATACTAAGATTATGAAATTGCTAGCTTAAAACCCTAGGAGGCTAAGCACATGCTATTGTCCTTGCCTTAATAGCTTTCACCTACTAGATTTTGCTAGAAATCTGATTTTCTTGAAGCTTTTTCTAAGGGCCTTGCCATTGCAACACCCTAGAACATTTTGCTTCATCTAAGTCATCATTTACTTCATCTTTGAGCTAAAGAAGGAGGAAAACTACTAGGGCCTAGGGTTACCTACTTCCTAGTAGTTATTTTCCCCCTAGGGTTTGGTAATTGAAGCCTTAGGTTACCAACACTTCAACTATTGACCCCTCTTATCTTTAGTTCTCTTATTATCATTTGTTCCTTCAAGATTTGTTGCTACCTAAAAGACTCCATTTTCCCTAAAAATCACTGATCTAAGCCTTGCTATTGAGTGATTGACAAAAACCACTATCAAAACCTATACCTTAATCTCTCTACTAACTAATCCTAACCTTAGAATAGTCTAATCTACTAACTTAGTTTTTTTTGTTACAAAAATAAGCTACAACCATCTATTGCAGCACTAAAAGCACCTAAAAGCAATTGAAAAAGTTGATAAATACATTGCCTTATTTGCTTCTGACAAATGCTAGTATTTTGGTATTGATTAGTAATTATTCTTGGTCATTTTGAAGCCATTTTAAGGCACTTATTGTGAAGCTATTGTCTTAGAAATATTGTTGCTACAAATTTTTGTTTGCTTCACCATATATCAGCCATTGCTTTTATTGATAAAGTCTGTGGTTTTATAAAGTGTTAACAACAAGTTGTACTTGCGAAAAATATATTTTCTTGTTGCTTTGTTCTGGGCAAGTACATCTTAATACTTCATTACTTCATTGGTTAAAACCATTGGACTTTCTTATCGGTGTGTCTTGTGAGAGGGGACAATTTCATAGATATTTTCACCTTTTCCTTCTCAAACCCCTAGATCACCGGGGATGTCCCTCCTGGGCCGTCAACCCTAAATAGAAAGAGGCATCCTATTGAGGTGACAGTGATAGGATAACCTCCCATTACACCAATTTGCCTTCCATTAACCTTTCCTTTGGATTAAAGTACAAATTGTGTGATAACATTTTGGCGCCGGTGTCAGGGAACACTGAGTCAATTCTCCTCAAAGATGACACTTTTCGGTAAGCCTTTCCTCAAAAGCCTCTACTTTGCAAAGATTACCTGGCGACTCCACTGAGGGTGATCCCCTCATCCCTTTGATAGTTTAAAGAAAATTATCTGGAGACTCCACTAAATGATAAAGCCAACCATGACTTCTCAATGGGACCGAGGAAATTTTAAACCCTTGGATATGAGTAAAATACCAAGGTATCCTTGACGAATGCCTCCGAGGTATGAAAAATGGCTCCCTAAATTCATTGGTAGTGATGAAGAGAATCCTAATAAACATGTGTGTGATTTTTATGCTTTCTTTCAACTTCATCTTATCAGTGACGATGTCGAAGACCTTGCAATGAAGCTTTTCTCTGTTACTCTTCATGATAATGCCAGGAGATTGTATGAAGACCTCCCTGATGCTAGTATTTCCACCGTGGATCAATTGGAAGAGGTTTTCCTCGAAAAATGGGATTCTTGTGTTTTTCTAAAAAAACTTACTTACATAAAGAAAAATAATAATGAAACAATTGAGGAATTTCATGATAAATTTGAAAGGCTATTACAACAGATCCCAGTAAGCCATCACCCGTCGCACGACTTTCTTCTTTTTATTTACACCAAAGCCTTTATGGGGAAAATAAGTTTCCCTATCAAAGACAAAGCCCCTAGAACAATCCATGAAGTTTATAATATAGCTACAAAAATCAAAGCCAACATATCCTCATTCAAAGAACAATACTTTGTTCCAGAAGTCAAGGCTTGTGAGCCCAAAGACACCCCAGATATTCCCAAGAGAGTACCCTCCCTTGAGACATCTATTAAAGAAACCCCAGAAGATTTAGAACAAGACATCAGTCAACAAGAGGTTGAGTAAGGGGGTCATGATGAAGGTTATGAATCACGTGGGGAAGAACAATAATTTACTCATGCCTTTAGCAAAGATAACGAAGATATGGTTAAAGAGAGAGAGCCTGGAGATATCAAACACAATGATGAAGTATCAATATGTGCTCCTCCCTCTGATGAAGCCATACACGAGCCTATTCCTCCTACACAAGAAGAAGAGGATGAGGTTAGTCACTTTCCTTTTCAGGACTTTGATAATACATTAATCTATGATTCAAAGAGTGAAGAAGAAATAGAATCCTCGGGCAAGGTAGATCCTCCTTGTTGTACAGTTGAAGATGTAGAAGCAAGTCTTCCATTTTATGAAGTCATCCAAATACTTGAAGCTCATGCACAAGAAGAAGTAAACAAGGTGATTTGTTTGCTTTCCCAAATTTTTAATGATTCTTTATCTTATGATGTGGAAAGTGAAGAAGTGTTGGATGTTTTTACCCCTTCATGCTATAATGAAGATGATGATTTTGTTGATAATATTGAAGAGCTCATACATGTCGGGAAGCGTAATTGGGATGTGATTGGATATGATAAGGATCCCATTTACGACACCAAAGGTCATTTCCAAAAGTTTCCTTTGCAACTTTCATATGAGGTCACTAGTTTTGACATTTGGCAACTAGGAGATGATATGATTACAGATACTTTCCAAACACCCAGGGATGACCTAGTCCTATGTTCTCCTGACGATTTTCAGTCATACCTTTAGGATTTTGATGATTACCCCTCCGAGCACTTGGATTTATTCCATGAAGAAGATTATCAACCATCATTGTGCTCAGATCTTGGTAAGAGTGAGGAAGTTGCTTGCCTGAAGCAGGGTACTTGTGATAAGATTCTCCACCTCCATTTGATTACTTTACCTCGTTATGTCACTAAAGGTATGGTTTGGAAACATGTTCCTTATCTCGATTCTTCTATAGGAAAAAACCTCATGTTGGAATTTAGGGGAAGGTTGAGTACCTTAAGAAGAAGTTTACTATCACCATCTTCCAGCTTCCCCTTGAGGAATTGTCGGTCGTCCTTTCAGTTCTTGCTAATCCCTTCCTAGGCATTAGATTGTGAAGACGTTCGAGGTAGCCAACTTTCAAACCCTTTGAGTCAGTTGTTTGAACCTTTGACTTTTTACAATCCCTTTCTGAGATGGATTGAGCACCTTCCTGAGAGTATGACTTGGCACCACTTTTTCCCTCCCACCCGCCTCCATGAGCTAGACCTTACGATTTCCAATGATACAATACATTTTCTAACTCATGTTATTTTTGTGCTTAACTTATCATTGCTTTGGTTTATGATGAAGCATAGAGGCGTGCATGGTGAGACATTGCTAGGATGGTTCCATTGGCTATTTGACTACACTTAACATTCAACCAACAGGTAAGTACGGGTAAGTAGGTAGGCATTTGCATTCATTGTATATACCATCTGCATTTCATGCTAGAGTAGTTGTATTTCCATTTGTATATATGCTTGCTTTCATTTATTGTACCATATGTGAGCCAGGGGTGATATCACCACCCCAAATTATTACTAATAATATTTTGTTGAGATCAAGTAGGTCACAGGTTATGCCATAGATGTTGAGGTTCTCATGCGCTCTACGGTGAGCGCATGCCCCTGATTTGGAGCCAGATGTTATCCTCTATCCTAGGGATAACTAAGGAGATTATATCTCGAGGCCCACAGGTCCCAGACATGGAGTCTTGAGAGCCATATTGACTTGAGCCTGGCCCTAGAGGGCCCATCTTTCTTCTTCAACACCTCCACCTTGTCAGCAACAAAAACATCCATCCCATCGGCCTGGTCCTTCAGTAGCAGTGGGTATTTCTCCATGAGGTAATGAGTCTAGGTATCATGGTATTCGTCACTCTGATTCTCAAAACATTTGAATATGTGCATTTCATTCTTTTAATTCTAACATGTGATTGGACCTTATGCCTTTCCACTTGTCCACGCCTGGGGGGAATGACATGATGCCCTAGCAAGTTGGTTCCCATAGGGTTTGAGTTTTCATTGGGTGGGTTCATGAAAGGTCATTGTCTGTTCCCACCATACTTACCAATTTTCATCTTTTTCCCTTTCATCCATCCCATACATTGGTTCAGGCATTGGGTTTTCCAAGCTAGCAAAGGGTTGTACCTTACCTCGTGGGAAGAAGGGGCTAAAGGCCTAGATGGTAAAAGTAGATGGAAAAAGATAAAAGCCAAAAGAACAAAACCTTCAGATGCTTCACCCAGGGATCCCTGAGAAAGCAATAAAAGGATTCTCAGCAAGAAACAAAGGGATCCATAAAATAATAAAATCAAGACCTGGTTGGAGGATAGGGGGTCTCATCATGAGCCAGCCTATTAGGTCCATGGGCATGTAGCGGTATGACACTACCATTTAGTTGTTCACCACGCCAGGGTAGTGGCTCTTGGTGGCATATCCAAGAGAAAGGGAGTCTCATCATGAGCCAACCTTTTCATCTCCGTGAAATTCTTATGGGTAATATTGTCACCATTGGTCACCACGCCAGGGTAGTGTCCCCTAACTAGTCTCTTGAAAGAAAAAGAAATAAGTTAAAAGATAAAAGGCATTAAATGGGCTTGGAAACATTTGCATCCATGACAAGGTGCAACTCACCCTCTTCAGAGGCACCCACAGGTAAGCCATACATTCCCCTGTCATCACTACACCCATTGCTCAGACATCCCTTCCCACCTCATCCACTTACAAGGCTTGGATTTGTCTTCATCTAGAAACATCCCACGTCCAATGAAAATTGGCCCAATAGGACATCCTAACTTCCCCTCCAAACTTGGATTGTAGAATAGTATAACATCTTCGAGCACTTGTCTGGGAAAAGGAGGTTTTATGCACATGTTTAAATAACTTGATTATTAGATGTGATTGGCATTGTTATGATCCTGTGGAGGGCGTACTTGATGTTGTTGTAGGGCCACACCCGGCGGACAGGTACACATGGGGAGATGATTAGTTCAGACCTCCATAGAGATAAAGGCCCACCAGATGGATGTTGAGACCCCAGTTAGGGGAAGAGATAGATCAAAGGTTTGCACCAGAGAGAGAGGAGGACATTCCACCAGAGACAGCCTAGCGGGCCTGGACCCAGGGGGGTCTTTCTCTTCTCAGTATGATGTAGGACTTGGAAGGCCCATGATGTCACCTATGTGACCCTTGACGTCACCCAACGTTTTGAACACTTTGGAGGCAGTTGTGTGCCAAGTGGCACATGTGGTTTGATCCAAAGGCCTTAGGAGGCCTAACGTTTTGCTCCTGGAAGCAAAAATTGCACTAAAAAGGCCTAACGTCACCCTAAAATGGAATGACGTCACCTTTTCTGCTTGATTTAGGTTTTTAATTTGTCATTTAATTTAAAAATTGGATATTACATGTAAATTGGTCATGTCGACCTTTTTGGCCTAATTTTGGTCATTGTAACTGTATAAATAAGGGATTTTCCCTTGTATTTTTTTCATCATCTTTCACTCACACAAGTATGAGGTCTGAAATTTGCACCCTAATTGGGGTTACATGACTGAAATTTAGTGTGCGCTTTTTGAAGGAGGCTTGTTTTGGACTATTTTGGCAATTTTCTTGGTGGAAGTGTTCAACTAGAGTATTTGCTAGATGATTCTTGGTGGATGTAAGTAAATTTTCTGCAATTCTTATTCATTGAATGTTTATAGTTACATTTATCTTGCATTTATACTATTATTATGAAATTACTAGCTTAAAACCCTAGGAGGGTAAGCTCATGTTATTGTCCTTGCCTTAATAGCTTTCACCTACTAGATTTTGCTAGAAATCCGATTTTCTTGAAGCTTTTTCTAAGGGCCTTGCCATTGCAACACCCTAGCACATTTTTCTTCATCTAAGTCATCATTTACTTCATCTTTGAGCTAAAGAAGGAGTAAAACTACTAGGGCCTAGGGTTACCTACTTCCTAGTAGCTATTTCCCCCCTAGGGTTTGGTAATTGAAGCCTTGGGTTACCAACACTTCAACTGTTGACCCCTTTTGTATTTAGTTCTCTTATTATCATTTGTTCCTTCAAGATTTGATGCTACCTAAAAGTCTCCATTTTCCCTAAAAAACACTGATCTAAGCCTTGTTATTAAGTGATTGACAAAAACCACTATCAAAACCTATACCTTAAGCTCTCTACTAACTACTCCTAACCTTAGAATAGTCTAATCTACTAACTTAGTTGTTGTTGTTACAAAAATAAGCTACAGTTATCTATTGCAACACTAAAAGCACCTAAAAGCAATTGAAAAAGTTGATAAATACATTGCCTTATTTGCTTCTGACAAATGCTAGTATTTTGGTATTGATTAGTAATTATTCTTGGTTATTTTGAAGCCATTTTAAGGCACTTATTGTGAAGCTATTGTCTTATAAACATTGTTGCTACAAATTTTTGTTTTCTTCACCATATATCAGCCATTGCTTTTATTGATAAAGTTTGTGGTTTTATGAAGTGCTAACAGCAAGTTCTACTTGCGAAAATTATATTTTCTTGTTGCTTTATTCTGGGCAGGTACATCTTAATACTTCATTACTTCATTGGTTAAAACCCTGGGACTTTCTGATCAGTGTGACTTGTGAGAGGGGACATTTTCACAGACTTTTTCACCTTTGCCTTCTCAAACCCCCATGTCACTGGGGACGTCTCCCCTGGGCCATCAACCCTAAATAGAAAGAGGCACGTTAGCATACATGTGTCATGCCACGCCAACCAGGTTTATGTTTTAGGATGATGTGTCATGGCATGCCAGCATCTACATGTCATGCAACATCATCATAGTTTACACGTCAGACAAGAGATGGTTGAGGTTCGGTGAAATTGTAACTCAGTTGTTCGTCAAAGGAATTCTTAGATGGTTAAGGATTGATGAGGTTCGTTAACATATGGTTTGTGAAGAGAAATGATTGATGGCCAATCGTTGATGATCAGGGATTGGAAAGATTCATGGGTAGTTTTTTTGTTTGGAAATAAAACTATTCGATGGTTGATGATCGAGCGTCGGGGAGATTCATTGATGATCGTGCGTCGGGGAGATTCACGGACAAGTTCAATTTGGAAGTGAGAATCGTCGATCAATCGATCATCAATGGAGCTCAGTTCAACAGCTTAGATCTCACCCAATTTTTAGATCAATGGCTCAAATTAAAGGATTGTTGAAATACTTAAAACAAACAGATTTCTATGAGTTTTCGAGTTTTTGAAGGTCATTAACTTGCGGGGCAATTTTGAGGCCCTAAAAGATGTTTTTAGACAATCAAAATGGTCAAGATAATTTTTGAATGGGATACCAACGATCCTAATTCGTCGAGGAATTTGGCCAAAATTTCTAAGTGTCGAAGTTCGACAACAAAATTCGTTGATGTCCGACGATCGGGGAACGACAAAATTCGGCGAAGGTTTCATGCATCCAAAGGGGATCATCGATCACCGATGGCCGATGATCAGGGATTGAAAAAAATTTGCGAGTTTCATTTGACCAAAAGAAATTTTCGATCGTTGATGGTCGATGATCATGCGTCGACAGATTTAACAAAGTGTTTTAAATTTGTCCAAGAGGAATGGTCAATCGTCGATGAAGGAAAAGAGGATGATGATGTGTCATGCCATGTCAACCAAGTTGATGTTTTAGGATGATGTGTCATGCCACGTCAACATAGTTTCCATGTCAAATAAGATATGGTGGATGGTCGATGGTCGGGGTTTGGCCAAATTGTAACTAAGTTGGTCATCAAAGGAATTCGGTGATGGCTAATCGTCAATGGTCAGAAATTGATAAGGTTCGTTAACATATGGTTTGCGAAGAGAATGATCGATGGTCAATCTTCGATGATCAGAAATCAACAATATTCATGGTTAGTTTTTGGTTTGTGAAGAAAAATCGTCGGCAGTCGATGGTCGATGATCGAGCGTCAGGGAGATTCGTCGATGATCGGGCATCAAGGAGATTCCAAGACAAGTTTGATTTAGCATTGAGAATCATCGATCGATCGATCGTCAATGGAGCTCGGATAACCGCCTCATATCTCACCCGATTTTGAGATCAATGGCTCATATTAAAGAACTGTTAAAAAACTAAAAACAATCAAATTTCTATGAATTTTTTGGGTTTTTGAATGTCATTAACTTGCAGGGCGATTTTGAGACCCTAAACGACATTTTTAGACAATCAAAACCCATGATAACATAGTGTACCAGGGTACACTATGTATCTGCAGCTTAAATAAAAGAACTCGGAGAGAGTTATCCAAGGAGGTACTCTGGGAGCAAAACATAACTCGTATGAGAGAGTTACGGCTAAAATAGTTGAGGTAGAATTGCAGGACCAATTTACTTCCAGAGGGCATAAATCCTTGCTCATAATTTTTTTTGAGGCACAGAAGCAGTTTGTTGACCTCCCATTTTGTCATAATTAAATATTGTTTTTTCCACTACGAAACTACTTTTATACTTGAACTTGGTCATATTATCCTAGAATTCCATGCTTCTAAGCCCAAAACCTTTCAACAATCACTTAGAGGTAAGTGTTGCTTATTTTGTTGCATTTCCTAAGTTCTTAGTAGATTAGAATGATTTTTTAAGTTAACCTTGATAATGATGAATTGTTCAATTCAGTTCATGTACCTAGTGTTCAATTCTTGCACCTGGCCTCCATGGCTAGCATATGTGTGCATGCCGAAATGGAAAATGGCCACAATGGTTTTGAAGATCTAGATGCCAGCATGGTGTGTGTCCCTTGGTTGACACCCAGGTCGCACATGGAAGTCTCTAGCCATGGTCAAGGGTCTTCAGTAAAAAATGTTCCAAATTAGTAGTTGTTAACTTCTAGCGCGATTCTCGAGGTGATGAAGACAAATCTTTAAATTCAAGAACATGGGTTTTGTGCAGGATGGTATAAATTGAGCAAATAGTGGGAAAATTTATGAAATCAAACATAGTTAAGAATTTATGGAGTTTTTTTCAAACTGGGTTTGCCTAGATTTATGTTGTCAAGTTATTCAAAAAATTATGTTCGAATCTTTGGTTCTATGTTCTATAGGAAGGATCCACGATAGCATATGAAATTGAAACATGATGTGTTCATTTCCCACATTTTCTAATATTGTCCATATGGTTATTTAGAATCAAGGACAGATTGATTTGATTGTTATTGTATCTTTTCTTGATGCTCTAGTATTCGAGATCAAAGGGATCGTCCTCATCTCTATGCTCATGATCCTTCTATATATTGATACTCGGTAATGTAATGAAAACAAGGAATGTACTCATTGAATTGAAGTTGTGGGAGATCATTGCGAATTGTTGTTTGTCTTTCTCACAAAATGACTATGTATGAATTGATGTGTGCATTGTAACTTGAGAACTTTGTTTCTGTAATACAAATCTCAGTTTCGAGCTATGGTGTTTATTTGATCTCACTATTGTAAGTAACCAAGCTCGCTACCAGTTGGCAAGGGCCCACCAACCTCAGACACGTAGCTAGATTTGTAATTTGTTAGCTTAGTTATCATTTTAGTTTGATTTTGTATTAATCTTATTAAGCTCTGTAGCGTTAGATGCCAGAGTTTCTATTTTTATTTAGATTACTTTGTTAACAGTAATTTTAAAAATTGTCTTGCATTTAATCCTTTAATTCTCATTTATGCTTTCTTATCATTTCCAAATAGCTTGATACTTTATGTGTTGTGTTGCTTTTGAACTGATGCAATTCCAAGGATTTTAGTGTGTTACAATTATTGGGACTCTTTGAGCGTTGAACTCATCACACTGTAAGTCCAAGAACACTTAGGTGGAAGAGAGTAACTCTAGCCCTGATAAAGAGCAACTCTTAATAGTCTACATGGTCTTGATATTATTTTTATTATTTATTATTTCCTTTTTGAGTGAATGCATATGTTAAGATGAATGACAAGAATCTCTCTGAGTCAAAGTTGCACATAGACAAGTAATCTGAATGAAAAAGTGAAGTTTCACCACTAAGGACTTGTCATGCTTGACATAGCAATTTCTATCCTTAGTTCATAAGTTTACAGATTCCATCATTTACCTTTCTAAGCTCATAATCCTAATATTAGGTCAGTAACATTTTACAAGAGTTCAACCCTTTTGTTGATTGATTTAGGTGACAGCTTGAATGATATGCATTCTCATAAAAGTTAAATTGTGGTAATTAGAACTCATCCAGTTTGACAAGTTAATCATCTCTCCAGTGCATGAACACTTAAACATCAAGTGAAACATTGCACTATATGCCATTAATGAAACCTCAAACTAATGAATCAATGATTGTTCATAGGTTTGATTTCCAGTCTTAGATATTTTTATCCCCACACATTGAAGTCTTAAGTATTCATTGATTAAATGAGATCTCATAAGAAGACATATCTATGCATAGACTATGTATCTTGACATAGAATGCAACACCCTTGTCCATCTTGATATAAATATGTGAATACAAGATCAAAGTGTTTGAGATTTACTTTTGATTTCCTTGAATTGATTTGTGATTTAATTACACTTTTTCTTTTTGGATTGATATCTTTAGTAATAGGAAATTTGATTTCATTTATTCCATTCTGAAGTGTGCTTTTTCGGCATTAGTTGTTAGAATAGGCTAGAATAATCTCTTATCCTTCATTTCCTATGCTTTCATCTCCAATTCTACAAACTCTCGAATTGATTATTTAATGTCAAGGATTTATGCATATCGGATTGATTATTTAATGTCAAGGATTTATGCATATCGGATTGATTATTTAATGTCAAGGATTTATGCATATCGGATTGATTATTTAATGTCAAGGATTTATGCATATATGTTGAAATGGACACTTGACACTAATTCACCCCCCCCCCACCCCCTCTCAGTTTCAAGTGTCCATTTCAACAATTGGTATCAGAGTGGGTGCCTTCAACACAATTTAAACATTGAACGTAGATTCAGAAGAAATGGGTGGACAATTTGTTATCTCCACAAATGAAGCTCCCTTATTTGATGGAACGGATTATTCATCATGGAGGGAAAATATGAAAATATATATGAAGTCAAGGGGATCTGGAGTTTGGGATTTGGTACTAAGTAATCCCTAGCACTTAACTAATTCAAAGAGAAAAAACACAATTGCAAAGGAGGCAAGGAGAAACAATTCAGTGGCCTTAAAAGCAATCCATGATGGATTGTTAGACCAAGTCAAAGAAAAGATGAGGCACTACAAATCTGCTAAAGAATTATGGCTCCAACTAGAAAATTGTTATCATAATGAAGCACAAGAAGAAGATAAATCCTATCAAAGTAAGGAACAAGACTCAGATAAAGAGGAATCATATCTGAATAATGAACAAAACTCAGAAGAAGAGAATTCTTATAAAGATAAGGAACAAGATAAAGAAAAGGAGAATTCTAATCAAATTGAAGAATATAATACAGAGAAAAAGATTTCTAATCGAAATGAAATGCAGGATTTGATGCAAATCTCAGTCAACAATGAGGAAGACAACCTCATCAAGGAATTGAGGCATACCTTAGTAGTCACTAAAGAAAAATTGCATAATCTTAAGACTATGTTACAGTTGCAATAGAAGAGATTCGTATGGAACCAAGAAATTATATACATATTAAAGTTCATGTGGAGGCTCTTGGAAATCTTGAGTACACAACTATGTGCACTCTAGAAGAGTTGGAGAATCTCCAACAAAAGGATATGTTTCTACTTCAACAATTAGATCAATCTAACCATGAAGAGCATGAGAAAAAGATTCATTTAGAAAACAAAGAAGAAGAGATCAAAAGATTGAAAACCGAAGTTACTAATCTAACAGAAGAGATGGAAGAATTAAAGACACATGACAGTAAAAGAAAAGAAGTACTAAAAGAAACAGAAGAATTGGTTAACAATCTAAAAACTCAACTTAAGGAAACTAAAGAAAGTGAAGAAGACCTAAAGATCCAGTTAACTAGGAAAGAAAAATATTACCACATGTTGGAATTGGAGAACATCAACTTCAAAAAGATAAATGAAAGTACTAATGTAGATCTAATGACTCAAATTGAAGAAGCTAAGAAAGTGGAAGAAGCCTTGAAGATTCAGTTGACTAAAAAGGAAGAATTATGTCAAATGTTGAAGTTAGAAATAACCAATCTCAAAAAGATGAATGAAAAGACAAATAAGATTGTCAATTTTCAGAATAGCTCAGCTATCCTAGATAAGATTTGGAAGATCCAAAGATCACCTAATGACAAAAATGGTCTTGGATACAATAAGAACGAAGACAATGACAAATGGAGCACCATTTACAAACATGAGAAAGGATCATCCTTCTTAAAAGGAAAAGGTGCAATTACAAAGCAATTACAAGTCATGAACTTTGTTAAGTAAGGAAGCTATAGAAGTAAAAAGGAAGAAGAAAATCAAATGACAGATCTCTCAAGCCAAAATAAAATCAAGAATGGAAACACCTTCAATGGATATTTATTTTCTTGTCATATCTTTGGCCATAAAGCAATGGACTTCAATAAACTAGAGAAAGGAAATACAAGAAAATCCAAAAACTCAATTAGATGTTGGAGATGCAATTTTGTTGGGCACACAACAAAATTTTTTCATACAATGAGATGTTACAACTGTGATAGGCTTGGGCAAAAATCTCAAAACTACAGGAGTTCAAAAATCCAATCCTTAAATAAGTCATTCAAGTCAATGACAAAACCTAATCAAAGTTGGAAGAAGAAAGGAGATGACAAATCTCCAAAAACACAATTAGAAAGAGAAGATCCAAAAAGCAGAATATCTCATAGAAAGGTATGGAGAAGAAAATATGAAGGAGAAAGCAAGAAAGATGATATTACACCTAAAAATGAAGAAATTAATAATAAGAACATGATGGGTGAAGGTCTTAATAAAGAATGTGAAATTCAATATGAAATAAATCAAACCCAAGAAAAGGAAGTGCCTATAGAAGAATATGAGACGATATCAAATTATGATGATGTCATAATTGGTTAGACAAAGAAAGAAAATACAAAAAGAATTTTAAATTGGTTTCTACAAAATCAAAGGATTATGCCAAGAGTTTTTAAAATTAGCATATGGAAAATCTTGACTATCTATAGATTAGTGGTCAAAAGAAAAATCATTGGTAGGGTTAGTGTTAGGAACCAAATATCAATATAGCATAGAAAAACCTCAGAAAAAGTACTCGGCGCCTTGAAAAAGAGATAATTTCAGATAATAAGCCTCTTCGAGGGGGCAACCTCCTTTTACCCCACTTAAATGTTCAAGTACAAGATGATTCAAAATGAAAATGTCTCCTTGGTATATATAGGAGACTAGG
>ML805847.1:215550-242323 GCA_009831015.1 Picea engelmannii
AGCCATAGCCATATTTTTACTTTCAACATTTCTTGCCACCTTAAATGCATTCTCCAATGATTTGGTTTCCCAAATGCAAACCTCATGTTGAATGTTATCCTTTAAAGTTCCTATGAATACATCAATCAAGTGCTCATCTGGAACATCGGTTACCTTTATATTCAATCTTTGGAAGTTCTCAATGTGCTCGGTAACTAAACCCTTTTGCTTGAGATTTATGAATTGGCTAAAGGTATTGCTCCTTGTATCCTCATAGTGTGCTATCATTTCTTCCGTGAAAATTGTCCAAGTGACGAGTGATTTGCAAGAACAAAGCCATCGATACCATACAAATTGATTAGGTTATAAATATAAAGAAGCAATTCATACCTTTTGTGTATGTGGCACATTATGGAGATCAAAGAATTGCTCCATCTGAAGTATCCATGTGATTTGGTCCTTGCCATCAAACTTCCTCATATCGATCTTAGGAACGTGGTTGGTCTTCAAACCAAAGTTGGAGTTTCTCCATTCTTGATTCACCTTCCTTGTGTCCTCATCATGAATTTTATGGGATGCATTTTCACTTTCAGGTGTCTTTTCTGTTACGAAATTTTTCAATACTTCCATGATCTCCCCTTTTAAACCCTCCATCATCTCTTGTAGTTCATCTTTTCTTACTATCCTCCTTTGTAAATCATTTATGTCCCTACGCATTTCTTCACCTTCATCAAGAGTCCAAGTAGGATTTTCTGGAGGCTTATTTGGTGTAGAAGTTCCCTTTTTGGGTGGCATGTTGGCCAAGTATCACTTTTGAACGTTGATTTTGACGTGGTTCTGCTAGACAATCTTTCTTCTGTTGTATCTCCTAGGTTTCGGCCATTCTGGGTATGAAACTTTCTTTTATGTAGTTCTCTGATATTTCGTCTCTGCAATTCCATAGGTATGATCAAAATTGGATGTGCCAAGTGGAATTTACGGTAACTTCCCCACAACTTGCCGATTTTTGGCCTTTCCAGGAGATCTCACTTTTATAGTGTGCCCCGCACAAAATAATTGATATAAAATTCTAAATCTCATACCAAAAATACTACAGACTGTCAATGATCCAATGAAACCAGTCCCACTCAATTTGGATACTCTAGGAATAAGTTATGATTGTTTTACCTAGAACACCTTCTTGAGACTAGTCAATAGGAATAGTCAGATACCCTATCTTACACAGGGTGTATCTACAAATTTAAGATGACTTAGAAGATGAAATTTTTACTACAGATACCTTACTAATTTATGTGAATAGCCTCCAAAGTTCAAGGTTTGAAACGTTACAGAAAATGTTTTATAGCGAAAATTCTACAATGACTTAGTTCAGGAGGATTCCAGAACCCTATCTTGTATAGGCTGTATCTTCGAAAGTATAAGGCCTCAGGAGCTAAAATTTGAACCCAACGTACCTTGATCCGTCTACTAAATTTCCTCCAAGTCGTTCCTTCTGAAACGTTGTAGAAAAAATTTATAGCGAAAATGCCAAGGTGTCTCAGATGTAGCAGCGAAACCCCAAGACCTTGAGCTCTAATACCATATGTTAGGAACCAAATATCAATATAGCATAGAAAAACCTCAGAAAAAGTATTCAACGCCTTGAAAAAGAGATAATTTCAGATAATAATCCTCTTCGAGCGGGCAACCTCCTCTTACCCCACTTAAATTTTCAAGTACAAGATTATTCAAAATGAAAATGTCTCTTTGTTATATATAGGAGACTAGGAGGTATAATTACAACTAATGGCCTAAATCCGACATAAATAAAATAACATTACTAATATAATATGCCCCAATTAAGGGGTAATGAGCCAATATTAGGGCTTAACAGTTAGAGTTGTAGAATACAAAAAGAGAAAAAATAAAGGTAACATAGAAGTTCAAGGAGTGTCATTCAACAAAGATCAATTCATAACAAAATTGGTATTTAAATCAATTGGTATCATTCCTCAATTGATATTCCTATGAAATATCAAAGAAGAATAAGAAGCAAATCAAAAAGATCAGTAAGATTCATACTCTTGTTCTATTTGATAAAGGAAAGTCAGTAAAAACTCAGGAGGATTATTTTGGTTATCAAATAAGAAAGTAATTAGATTAAGTTTTGAAAGACTTGATCACTACAAATGGGTATCACTACAAGTTGGTAGCAAGAAGACTACTTATTTGAACACAAATATACCAATGAACTGAGATAAACAAATAGTAAATTGATAGGGGAAGAGATCTTGTCAAGAAGAGCTACCCTTTCAGAAACAAAGGGGGAGAGTAGTCAGAGGCAGAGAGAGCATATTGACAAGGGGAGTCATTCAGTTATGGTAGGAAGAGCATGATTGCAAGGGGAGTTACCCAAGTTCATATTTTGGTCAACAACATGCAGACAGATAGAGGCTGATCATAAAGGGAGAAACCCTTTTCCATTGATGTCAAAGGGGGAGAGTAACTTCAAAGGAGAGAAGCATCATCACAAGGGGAGTTTGTGTATGAAGTTAGTGTGTTGCCCTCAATGACAAAAGGGGAGATTGTTGGACATATTGTCATTCATATGTTGTCATTGATGTCAATAGTTGATGTCATTGTGATGTGATGATAAGTTGTTGTCATTAATTGTCATTGATAACAACAGTATAATAGTTAGCAGAGAATGAAAATGTCAAACAATATGTAGAGATTCAAGCTCAGAAGCAAGGACATTAGTCAAAGCTCAGAAGGAAGAGGGCATTGTAGAAATGTCATCGGGATCAAAATCCCCATGGCAAAACACCAAAGGATTCAAGAAAGAATCGTGTTCATTGAGATAGTTTTTAGTAGTAATCGCACAGAAGACATAATGTGAAGTGCATAGGAATCTACCTAAAAGCTCAGGAGAGGTAGTGTATTAGATTGCCCAAGATCAGAGCATGCATATATCCTTGGTTCAGTTGGAAACCAAGTATAAACCCAAAAGATCAGAAGAGATGATGCACAGGAGGCTCATAATAAATGACACACATAAGTCGTCCATTATCATTTTGGAAGTTATATTGACCGTCAGATCAAGTTTAGTGGAAGGACAGTGTAAGCCACAAATATTTTGAAGAGGACATGAGTCGTTCGATCTGAGAAATATTTCAGGAGTCATATTGACCGTCCAATATATATATATTTCAAGGATAGGATAAGAAAAGACCAAGGCCAAAGCCCCAGAGTCACTAGCTTCCTCGTCAACCGTCAGATCTAGAAAACCCCTCGATCGTTGATCTATTCAGAGAGTGCCAAGGTAGCAGTGGTCAAACTTCGGTGCTGACCACTTCGGCAAAAATGGGTTGAGAACATGTAAATTCACTTGAAGCGTCGATGAACGAAGTCACTCTCAGTCGTCGATCTGAGATACATTTCAGGAGTTAGGACAACAGTTAGATCCAGGAGCAGATAATGTGCCACATGAGGAGATCCACATCAACAAGACTACATCAGCAAGGACACATGGCACAATCAGGTGATGACAAGTGTCAAGATGAAATTGGCATTTCAGGTACATGTAAGTCACGAATCTAAGTGACACGTGGCAACCACTCGGCCGGTGTCAAGTCAGCAGTGACATCATCAAGTTACGTCACTCCAGGAGTATGTACTTCGGGGGAAACTACTAGTTTCTAACACCAGTAACTCCCGAAGCACCGAAGGCCAAAGTTAACGCTAACCATTGATCTAATTCGGGAGCGTTCTCGATTGTTTTTCAAGTATAGTGGAAAGATAGAGTAAGCGTAAATCACGAAGTAACGCTAATCATTGATCTACTTCAGGAGCATTCTCAACCGATGATCAAGCATAGTGGAAGGATAGCGTAAGTGGAGGTGTTAACCAACAACAAGAAATCACCATCACTTTATGACTTATTCAATAGGTAATCACTTCAAAGGAACTGCTACTCCATAGTTTAGAAGCCACGAATAACCGAAGTTCCGAAGTGAATGAGAATCGTTCATCATGCAAATAAAATATCGACCGTCTGATCTACTTCAGCAAAATTTGCTTCGGGATATTTGAAAGATTACAGAGGCTGGACGTCGCGAAGGATGAAGTTCAGAAGTAAATGAGAACCGTCCATATCATTGTGACATTAAAACTTGATCGTTGATTTTGATAAGTGATCAAACACTCACTTGGCCTAGTGCCTGGTCACCACCTGAGGAGAATAAATGGTAAGATGCAAAGGTGCCCTCACTTCGGGATTTTTGAAGGTATTCTATCCCACCTGCACTCTGAGAAGCGATAGAAGACCAAAAATTCCATGAGCAACATCAAAAAGAAGACCTAGAAGAGACTGACAAGCCATGGACAACATTGGATGAGGAGCAGAAAAAATAACTTGAGATCAAGGGATTTATTCTGTGCCTATCATCAGATCCTTTATGCGTTCAAGGGACCAATCAACAAATGGTAGAATATCTGCATGTCGTGATGAAGGGGGGCGTGCTAAGCAATGTTGATGCACAAGTGGACCAAGGGAAGCATGATTACATTGAACTTTGGTTCCAAACGACCATCAGGCTGAAGCACCACTATATTCTTCGAAATTTATTGACATCTTCGCAATCAAAGAAGTTGGTTCCTCGTATTCTAGTATCCCTCAAAGCATATCTTCCAAACTTGAATATGAGCATATTTCTAATCTTGTCACGCACATGGCTCCATTGGAAATACTCCTACACTTGAGAAAATGAATTATTTTTTTCAAGTAGAGTAGGATAGTGTAGATGAATAAATAAATAAAATAGTAAAGATAAAAATAAGTCTAGTTGTGAAAACCAGTTTACTGGCACAACTAGACATGTTTTTTGCTTGAAAACTAGGCAACTGGTGGGAAAAATTATCAACAAAGTTCGTCATGTTGGTTTGATCTTGTATTATGTTTCTTCAAAATCATATGTCTTTTATGCTCATGTAGGCTGACGTGGGATTCCTTAAGGCCCACCTTCCAACAAATCTCATCCCATCAACTCCAGCACATTATGTGGGATTGAGATTATAGATGTTTATAAGTACCTTGGGGCATGCATGCCTTAATGGCAGGTTCTCTCACTATCAGCAAGGGAATACATCAGTGTCCCTTGACTGATGCATTCTATAGGTGTTCTATTCCAACACATGTATTCACACCAACTAGAATGTACTATGTACCTTAATGCCCATTTACATTAATGGTGGGTCATCTTACATTGGTTAACGATTTACATTATTGATAGGTAATCCAATGATTTCTTTCTATGTTCAACTCCAAGTAAATCCATTCACATAGATTGAATTGTACTAGTAGGGGTTATATATGAAGACTATATGGTTTACGGCATAAACAACAGCAGTGGGATTTGAGTTTTGGTTAAATATTCAACTTTTCATTTTCTATTTGGTTCTAAAAAAGTTCAGAATCTGTAGCATCATCATCTTCTTTAGGAATCATTTCTTCATCATCCACAAATTTGATCATCATTCATCATCTCCAGCAGCCTGGCTCAGATTTTCAAGTGTCCATCAGCCTCAGTCTTTTCCAATAACAACAATTTCTTCTAGCATTTATGTGATCTCTCACCTTCTATTCATCTCTTAGTCACCCTACTTCAAGTTCCACATAGTTCATACTTCATCCCGCAATACACATAAAAATTCAATGCAAAGGTCTTCACTTCTCAATTTTTCAAGTAGTCCAGAGGATTGTGCGTATCATATGGCCTTCACATGTATCTTGGATCAGTTTAAAAGGCCCGCCATTTAGACTGAATTCAACAGTCAAGCTTCATAATTAGCATGATCATCACAATGATCTCCTCATCTTCAAAACATTTATGCACACAGTTTAGATATAGCATGCATATATGTAAGTATTGAGGACTAAACAAATTATGAGGTAAGCATGCTTTTAAATTATTTTTAATTTATTAAGAACAAGGGAATTTCATTATGCAACTCTCTTATGCTATTTTTTTTACCCTATACATTCATACTCCTCTATCCCATTACTTTGTTTCATCCACTCTTATTATTTTCTTGTCCCCTCATATCCTAAATTTCCCTACACTTATCCTCGCATCTGTCATGATCCCTTACCATTACACTATCATCCAATCTAATTCTACCTATGTGACATGATATTCATATTATTCATTATCCATTACCCATATTGATACAGATGGATATTGGTGGCCACCCACCTATTCCAACTGGCTCCTCATGTTCATTTTTGTTCAACACGTCTTTCTGTAATGTTTTATAATTGTGAGTTCTACACTTTTGGGGATCTCTGAAGCATCACACATTATCCAAGTGGATATGGGTGGCCTCTCGCCTAATCCAACTAGAATATTTTGTATGTTTTCATATCAGCACATCTTGTTGTACTTTCAGGGCTATTTTGAGGCCCTAAACATTGTTTTTTTGACTCGCCACAGTTAGACTATTGATGAAATCAGAATCTGACAGCGAAATGTGTAGTTCTCTTAAAGACCTTTCCAACATGCTATCACGCGCCTAAAACAGAGGTCATATGCAAAGGTTATGACCCTAGAAAGTTGAGGTACCAAATTACACCAACTTACCCATAGGGCCCACATGACTTTTGGTGTTTCACCTTCTAGGGTTAGGTTTTTGGATGTCTAGGGTTTTGGCTTTCATGAGTAATATGAAAAGGGCCTATGGAGCCTCATTGTAATCCATTCTACTCAGACGGATGTGCGTAGTAGGCACATCTCTTCTCAAAGATAACTACCACCATTCGAGCAAGTTTCAGATCTGCAGTTTTACAATTTCAGCCTATTTCATTATTTAATAGAAGATATTGGTCACTGAATATTTGAGTTATTCTTCATATCTTTGTGTTTAAGGTATTCAGTCTATAATCAGTTCGTTCCACTCCTAAATCTGGATCAGTGGTATCAGAGCAGTCTACTCTTCATTTATTTTTCTTCGTGCATGTCCCCGATAAGGTCTGGGTACAAGAAGTTAGGACTCAAACCAATCAAGCCATTACCAGATCGGTTGCGTCGAGCCCAACAACAACCCATGGGAGATGAAAAGAAAGATGATGGAGCAGGAGATCCTATTAAAATGTTTCTCAAGGAAGCCCTTGCGCGACAAAGGAACGAAATGATGGACAACTTTGCACAGATCCTTCGACGGTTGCCCACAGGAGAAGCATCTTCATCAGGCGTCCATGCAACCCCCTTCAAGGTACAGGTAAATTTTGATACTCCATTATTTGAAGGACTGATAGATGTGGATGTTATAGATAAATGGTTAAATCTACTTGAAGGAAATTTTTCGGTCCACAATTTTTTCAATCGGGAAAAGATCACTTTTGCACTCCTCAAGGTCATTCCCCATGTTAAAGACTGGTGGGATACCTACTCTGATCAAAGGGTTGTGGAGGAATATGAAATTTTTTTGGTGGCCCCTACATGTGATTCCTTATGGGACGCCATTAAAGAACAATACTACCTTGTTGGAAGCTACGAGGACCAGTACACCAGATGGACCACCCTATGTCAAGAAAGGGACCAGACAGTACCAGACTTCACAAATATTTTCCATACCCTCCGCACCAAATTGGGTATCAAATATTTTGAGCATCATCTGGTGCTCAAATACCGTGACTGTTTGCATAGGTAAATTCAAACAAAAATGGATTTCCTGGACATCGCCTCATTGGGCACAGCTTATAGATACGCTGTCAAGATCGAGCAAAAATTTAAGCAAAAACGGTGAGAGTTTGGATCAGCAAACCCCTCACAACCGAAGCGGGGCAAAGGCAACCCCAACCCACACAACAGGGGACCAAGTCACGATGGCTGCCCTCAGGACAATCTGTCCATGCCACAACACAAGAAGGGCAATGAGAAGACGAAGAAGGACATGGGAAAATGGTGAGAGTACCATAAGAGTCCTTGGCACAACACCGACGAATGTTGCTCCAAGCAGTCCCTTGTGGCCGAGCTGAAGGCTTTCGAGTCAAAGGTCGATTCTGATTCCGAGTCAAATACTGAAAAATGGAAGTATATTATCGATGTTGAACCCAGTGCCACAATCTCTACCACCAAATTCCGGCCAAGCGAACCAGAAGAACCAGAGGAAGGGGAACTCCTCTTTCACTCACAGATGTGGACCAAGGGAGCTCCGATTCACTTCATTGTCAACAGCGGTAGTCAGAAGAACCTGATTTCAGCAAAGGTCATCAAGCGGCTGAACCTGCAAATGACACCGCACCCGCAACCCTACACCATCGATTGGCTTAGTCAAGGAAAAGATCTTTACGTCAGCCAACAATGTCATTTGTCCTATGGCATCAAGCCTTTCAAAGATGAGGTACTGTGTGATATTTCTCCCCTTGAAGTTTGTGATGCTCTTTTAGGGCAACCATATTTGTGGAAGCGTCATGTTGTGTATGAGTCTAGACCCCACAGTGTTATTATTACTTTGGGTAGACAATTGTACAGGATTCCAGAGGTGGCACCGCCTACTTCTATTTCTTTAATCTCTGCTAAGCAATGTAGTAAGGTCATTTCACATAACAGGAATTTTGTCTTATGTGATCCATGTTCACAGTTAGCAGAAGGTCACCGCCACATCTGTGGCCTCTACACAACACCTCTCTTTGCGGCAGAAGCAAGTGGACGGGATCGTGGAAGAATATAGAGACATCTTCATCTCACCTACAGGGGTACCGACACACTGCCAGGCCAAGCATCCAATTGATTTGACACCCAATGCACCTCTACCTAATGGACCAGTCTATCGACGCTTGTTGATGGAGAATGATGAAATTAGGTGTCGGATCCAAGAGCTTCTTCAAAAGGGGCACATCAGACCAAACTCCTCCCCTTGCGGAAGCCCGATTGTACTAGTGCAAAAAAAGTACAAGACTTGGCGGCTCTGCATTGATTACAGAGCCTTAAACAAAATCACAGTCAAGAACCATTATCCCATTCCTACGATTGATGACCTTCTTGACCAACTCAAGGGGGGGAATTTCTTTAGCAAGATTGACCTAAAGTCTAGCTACCATCAAACCAACGGATGTCTGGAAGACAACCTTCAAGTCTAAGGAAGGTCTCTACGAATGGCTAGTCATGCCCTTTGGCTTAACAAATGCACCAGCCACTTTCATGAAGTTGATGGATGATGTATTGAGACCCTTCACCAACTCCTTTGTGGTAGTATATTTGGATGACATCCTCATCTTCAGCAGAATGTGGGAGGAGAACATCCGACATATTCAGCAAGTTTTGAGCACTCTACGATAGCATAAGATTTATGCCAACTTGGAAAAATGTTCTTTTGGCATGAACAGGGTCCAATACCTAGGCTACATTGTTGATGAGCATGGGGTACATGTTGATCCAACTAAGATCCAAGTCATTTGTGACTGGCTAGCCCCAACCACACTGACCGAGCTTCGGAGCTTCTTAGGACTCGCCAATTTTTACCGATGGTTCATGTTGGGATTCTCCCATATTGCCTGGGCCCTCAACCAGGTGACCAAGGGCAGTGGTAGGGCCAAGTTCATGTGGGGGAAGAAGAAACAATGAGCATTTGAATATCTAAAACATCATTTGTGCTCATCTCTCGTACTCTCCTTGCCTGATCTACAAAAACCATTCGAGATTGAGACTGATGCATCTGACTATGTTGTGTGCGCAGTTCTCACTCAGCACGGGCATCTGGTGGCATACCATAGTGAGACACTCTATGATGTTGTCCGTAAATACCTCACCTATGACAAGGAAATGTATTCCATTGTACAAGCCTGTCGTCAATAGAAACATTACATTCTGGGGACAGAGACGATCATACACATTGATCACAAGCCTTTGCAGTTCATAGAGACATAGGGGAAATTGCAGAATGACCGCCATCAGAAGTGGTCCACCTACTTCCAGCAGTTCCATCTCAACATCAAGTATAAGACATGTATTTCCAATCGTGTCACAGATTGCCTCAGTAAGCCTCTTGTGGTTGCACTTACCACTGTGCTCCATTCATGTGGACATGAAACATCGGAGTGGCCCCAACTTTACCAGCAAGATCCGGACTTCGCCACCACATATCATCTCTTGGGTACAGTCGCTACTGTCACTGATTTTCACATTCGGGACGGACTCTTATGCCACTTGGGCCATCTCTGAGTTCCTACAAGCGAGCGTGCAAAGCTAATTTGGGAAGCCCACTACAGTCGGGTGGCAAGACATTTTGGCATAGAGAAAACTGTGGTCATCCTTCAGAAACATTTTTATTGGTCAAAACTTTGACTGGACGTCAGCAAGTATATCAGATCTTGCACTGTCTGCGCCATTGCCAAACTGGCCATCAATAAGCAAGGCTTGTACACCCCTCTACCTATTCTTGAGAAGTTGTGGGATTCCATCTCCATGGATTACATGTCTGGGTTGCCGACCACCAAGCACAAAAATGACTGTGTGTTTGTCATCGTTGATCAGTTTTCAAAGATGGCCATCCTCACAACTTGTAAGAATATTGTCATAGTGGTCGATACCGCCAAGCTCTTCTTCGAATGATTTTGGGTGCACTTTGGGATACCACAGATCATCATCTCCGACCGAGACAGCAGGTTTCTCAACACCTTTTGGTCGAGTCTATGGTCTATGTTGGACACCAAGCTCACAAAATCCACTTCTTTCCACCCCCAAACCGATGGCCAAACCGAGGTCGTCAATCAGATGATTGTGCACATCCTATACATGTACAACTCTAAGCATCCCCGTACATGGGACGAGAGTCTCCCATATGTCCAACACAGTTACAACAGAGCTCTCCATAGTTCCACCAGCCATAGCCCATTTTAGTTGGGTCTGGGATTCCAACCCTTAGGACCCATTGACGTTGCACTTCCTCTTACTACCTGTTGGCACAGGAGCAGACCCAGGGTTCAACACTTCAACAACACACCAACAAAACCCTAACTACCGGCCCTTTCAGCAACACCTGCGAAGCAAATGCAGTCTCACCCGAGGTAGAGGCAGGGGTGGTTGCAGGACTCCAGTGTCTACAACCTTAGTTGGGACACAGATCTGTGATTGTAACACCTTAACAGAGCACTTAGCAGTTATAAATCATTAGTATTCAACCTTAATTCACAGCGCAGATAAATCCTAACAAGAGATCAACGCAGTATTCACCCAGATCTAGTATATTCAAGTACTAATCACATTCACATAGGTCAAAACTAGCATTCATTCATATTATTAAGCACAAAGCATCAACAGATATATCTATCATTCATCTATGTCAAAGCACTAAGCAAGTAAACACATCAATACATCGCACAAAGCATAGCAACACAGGATATACGTGGTTCACCCCCAGCTTGGGGCTACGTCCACCAACTCTTCTTCTCTTTTATTATCTTCTGTCAATCTTCTACATGTATAAAGCCATGAGATCCTACTCCACATAGGACAGGAGATCTGCGTGCACTCCACTAGATCCTCCTTCCCTGAGCTAGATCACAGCACAAAGCGTTTACACAGTCTCTTACAATCACTTGCACTTAGCCTTGTAAGCTTCTCATAGTATGCACAAAGCATGTACAACTACCACTTGCACTTAGCACATCATCACACAGATGTCTATATCATCCTTTGCGCCTCTTCTTACATCGCCTAGACATCTATTTATACATTACAAAGTGGGCATAAACATGGGTAAACCCATGGGTCGACATCCCCATACCTGTTACATAAGCCCAAAACCCAAAAAATCCCTAAACAAGGGGTTGAGATACCGCAATCTCTGCTATGACTTGTGCTCTGCCTTCGACAGCCTGTCGAAGTCCTAAAAATAGGTCAAACATGACCAAGGATCCTCAAAACTTCGTCAAGGGCCAACACCACCGCACAGACATACTCTTCCCCTGATCAGTCTGCGGTTGACAAAGCCACCAGATTCATTTAGCGGATTCATCACATTTTCTAATAGGTCCAGGAGATTTTGCAGAAATCCAATGCTAAGTACAAGTAGCGCCATGATAAACACATGGTACCACACAAGTTCCAGGTTGGCGACAAAGTCTAGTTACATTTGTAGAAGGAGCATCTCACCGAGCCCCATCAGAAGCTTCATCCACTTCGTTATAGGCCTTACACTATCACCAAGGTTGTGGGTAGCAATGCTTTTGAGCTCAACACTCCACCCTTCCTTGGTTTGCATCCAGTATTCAATGTGGACTTCCTTTGGCCATATTTCCCACCATTATTGGACACCTCTGAGATCGTCGAATAGCTGACACCAATAGAGCTCAACCCTGACTGCATCGAACAAGCATCCACCGATCAGATAGTGGACACACAGGTCAAGGGCACTCGCCAGCAGCAAATCCAGGTTTATCGGGTTGTCAAGGCAGGGAAACTCCTACACCAAGGCAAGTGGCTCACCCGGGGCCAAATCCAACAAAATTTTCATCACCTGATGGGGGAACTCAACGCAATTGAGACCATTGCTTCCTAAGGGGGGAGGATTGATCCAGATGGATATTAGTGGCCACCCACCTATTCTAATTGGCTCCTTGTGTCCATTTTTGTTTAGCATGTCTTTCTGTACTGTTTTATAATTGTGATTTCTACACTTCCGGGGTTGTCTCAAGCCTCACACATTCTCCAGGTGGATACGAGTGGACTCTCACCTAATCCGACTGGCCTATTTTGTATGTTTTCATATCAGCACATGTTGTTGTACTTTCAGGGTTGTTTTGAGGCCATAAACATTGTATTTTTGACTCACCACAGTCAGATTGTAGACGAAGTCAGAGTCAGGTGGCGAAATATGTATTTCTCTTAAATACCTTTCCAACGGGCTATCACACGCCTAAAACGGAGGTCGTATGCAAAATTTATGACCCTAGGAAGTTGAGGTACCAAATTACACCAACTTACCCATAGGGCCCACATGACTTTTGGTATTTCACCTTCTAGGGTTAGGTTTTTGGATGTCTAGGGTTTTGGCATTCATGAGTAATATGAAAAGGGCCTATGGAGCCTCATTGTAATCCATTCTGCTCAGACAGATGTGCGTAGCAGCCACATCTCTTCTCAAAGATAACTACCACCATTCGAGCAAGTTTCAGTTCTGAAGTTTTACAGTTTCAGCCTATTTCATTATTTAATAGAAGATATTGTTCATTGAATATTTGTGTTACTCTTCCTATCTCTATGTTTATGGTATTCAGTCTATAATCAGTTCGTTCCGCTCCTAAATCCGGATCACATATATAAATGACCATTACATCCCTTATATGTTTGCACCTCTCTCTATGATGATATTCCAAGCCTGATCATATAAACAAGGCTCGACTATCTCATTATTACCCATGAACTTTCATACACAATCCATTATCAAAGTAAAAGGCCTATGGAGCTTTATGAGGTGTTGTTTCCGATTGCATTGTCAGGTGGATGAAATAAATGTAAAAATTCAGTTTATGTTCATGCTTATATAGTAAAATTCAACCTCGTTCCTCCTAATAGAGAATGCACTCAATTTTCTCTTCTTTTGGAGTTTCCCCTTTCCGAGGATGCAAAGACGATGAAAGTAAAGCTTCATCTAGTTCATGGAAGGATAGTCAAGACAAAGCACCTAGCCTTGGGGGAATTTGGAGTTTGATTCTATTCAACTGAGGGATGCACTAAAGTTTCAGAAAAATATTTGTTAGAATTTTGCTAAACCAGGAAGATGTTAAATTAGATATGGAAGATGAAAATATGCAGTTATCCTTAGAACTGCAAAGAAGTAGAGGGTCAAAACCCCAAATCCTCCAAGTTTGTTACCTCCTAAATCACCTGACAGGGGACATGTTGGAAAGGTCGAACTCGATGCACCACAAAATGAGCCTCAACATTATGATATAATCATAAAACCTCCAATCCACAGGCAATATCTTCAACTTTTGTTGAATTAAGAAATTTGAAGAAAGAATTGCAAGAGTTCATCATTTTGAATGTATATATATAAAACAAACAAAAAGGTAAAAAATTTCCTGGAAGCTAAGTTCTGAGATTAAGGATCTATATGAGAAGTTCATTGATTCCACTCAACCATTGGAGAGAAGACTCGTCGGAAGGAAGAAAAATACAGGGGGTAACCTCAACATCTTGATTGATGTTGATGGGCTTCGATAAGAAACCTAAGAGGCCACTGAAATTTTGTCAAATTTTGCGGACTTGTCAGAAGATCTGTTTACATGGGGACATGCAAATACATAGGCATGGGGGAGCTAATGTATCCAGGTCTATATTTATCACAGGAAGGTGGTAATGCAAATTGAACTTTCAAAATTTGATCTGAAAATACTAGTACATGTCATGTTTTCTAATATACAAGTGCAACTAAAAAATTAGACATTTTCAATCCAAACTCCAATTTAAAATTTGAAATGTTATTCAGTTTTGTTGAGGAGGCAACAAACACCCCTTGAAGGCCCACAATATCTTTCTTAACCAAGCATGGATGTATATTGATCTAGTAGATGTATTTGGAAAAAAATGGGCATGGGAGTGTTGTGCCATTACTTGAGTATCCTATAAAGCACTTGTTAGAATAATAGGTGTGCTCATTTCATCGTAGACAATATAACAATATTGTCACCCAACCATAGGCACAAAGGCCACCCTCGAGCACCTTAACCTTTACAGACATAATAATTCTAGAAGCAAACCCTAGAACCAATAGCCAACCAAGGTAGTGTATCTCTCTCCAAAGCTAGCATACCAAGCAGAAAGTCCAAACCATAACAATGAAGAAATTCCAACCATAACCAAAGACCATGTCACCACTGCAGCAGTTGAAACTCTCCTCTAGTCATGCACACCACTTGTCCTTATGCAGTTGTGAGAGTGAATGTGACAAATGAGCTCTAGCACCCTCTTATTTATAGTCCTCCAAGTGACCTAACTGGGATGACTTCTACTTCTGGAGGATAATAATTTAATATAAATTATTATCTTGAGCCGACTCGTCTTCTAAGGTTATTTCCCAATCTTCTAGGGTTTCTCTTGCTTCCCGTAATATTCTAGACTCGTCAAAGGTTACATGTAGAGGTTAATACCTCTTGCAGCTACCATAATATCAACACTCCCTCCTAGCTATGGAGGTATTACAGGAAATGGTCTTGAGCACAAACAAACCATTCACCTGATAGCATCATCATAGCTACACAGGATATCTCGTGATCAAACCATGAGCACCATCGTCACTATCCAACTAGATAGTCTCTATGGAAATCAGAACAATGGCATCCAATAGAACACAACTGTGTCTATTCATAGTAGTATACAAATACTATCTAGTGGTACACAACCACTCCTAGTAGCACATGGATACTAACCAGTGACACATAGTCACTACCAGTGGATCACATCCACCACAATAGCATATTGTTATTGTCCAGAGACATACAATATCCACAACAATCGTATCATCTTATATCAACAATGTCATGATACGAACTGAAACATCTGCGCCACTCTTCCACTCACATCTGTGAGATATGGAAGAGCATATTCCCTTGAAAAGTTAAACATCAGCCATGGGTTGTCTGGACTATTCTTCTCAAGCATAGAAAAATAATTGTCCCTAATTTCTGAACCTGGACCATTCAACCTAACTGGGTCATTCTTTCGGCATGATTCACATTGCAACCTGGAGAGAATGAGTCTGCCATAGGGAATGATTGTCCCTGATTGTTGAACCAAGACCATTCAACCTAATTGGTCCATTATTCTGGCATGATTCATAGTGTGACCTGAAGAGAATGAGTTTGCACTAGGGAATGATTGTTCAGACCATTTCCTATGGAAATGATTGTCCTGCACCAACCTCCTACATCAGACCATTCTTCGAAATTGCTCACAATTGTGAACTTCGAAAGAATGACTGCCTAGAGAGGCGAACCATTCTGCTTGACAACTTCGAAAGAATGACTACCTGGAGAGGCGAACCATTCTGCTTGACCACTTCTCAAAATGACTGCCAAGGAGAAAGATTTTCCTATACCATTCCCCCACACTTACCACGAGGGGAAACATTGTCTATGGTAAATCAACAATCTGTCGAACCATGACTGTCCATCAGAAATATTGGACCACTTTCTGAATTGGAAAGTGACTACCCAACCTGGACCATTTTCCAAACTGGAAAATGACTATCCATCAAGAATCTTGGACCAATTTCTGAACTGGAAAGTGACTGCCCAACCTAGACCATTTTCCAAACTAGAAAATGATTGTCCATATATAAATAACATATCAGTGCTCCCTCCCAACCTAGGTAATCACTTTCTTTTCCAATAAGGAAGTCATATCCACGAATCCATCTTGTCCCTTAAGTACGTAAACTTTTCATCTTGGATAGAGGCTCTACCAAAATATATGTTATCTGCTCATCAATGGAGATATACTAGAGAACCACTTAGCCCCTATGGACTTTATCACGAAGAAAATAATACGTGATCTCAATGTGCTTCGACCTATCATGGAACACCAGGTTCTTTGAGATCTTCACACAACTCCGGTTACCACAATATATCACGGTCGAATCCAACACCTGATCAAACGGTCCAGAAACCAGCTTATGGAGCTACATTTCTTTCGCACAAGCATCATAAGCTGCAATATACTTTGCTTATGCAATGTTGAGTGAAACATACTTATGTTTCATGCTATCCCATGATAGCATGGAAAATATCAAAGTGAAACATATCCAAGAAACACTTATTTTTTCATCTACACTCCATACCCAATCTTAATCGAAAAATCCATGCAGTTGTATATCATAACTCAAATGTCCCATGAAGATATTTCAAGGCATGCTTTGCATTTTTTCAATTCTCATGGATAGGTTCCACCTGGAACTGGCTCAACATGTTTACATCAAAGAAAATGTTTGTCCTAGTATTCATCGAGTACATCAAGGATCCAATCAATTACCGGTACAGGAACGGATCTACTGGATCAGAGTCTCTCAACTTCTTCATATATGTCATCATGGGAGTTTGCCATGGATTTGCAATCCATCATCCTGGACTTTTGAAGAATCATTTCGATACACTTCCTCTTTCATAGGAAGTTTTCACCACGCTTATGTTGTACATGAGAGGCTGTACACCAGGTTGTTTGAATCCATACGAGGTCTTCTTCTATCAGCATGCATGGGTCTCTTTCTGGTATACCTAAAAAACTTGAGGTTTTTCTACATATGCTTCTTCTTCAATAACTTTGTTGAGAAGAATAGTCTTTACATTCATCTGATGTAAACTCCAACCCATGGATACTGCAAGAGATATAATGGATCAGCTAGAGGTATATCTGGTTACTGGAACAAGCTATCATCATAGTCTTCTCCCTCCTTCTTAGAGAACCCTCTAGTTCTGAATCTCGTCTTGTATCTATCAATGCTTCCATTCATAAGTCTTTTTCACAATTTCTCACATACATTGTTCTTCATCACAACTTCCTTTCATTCCTTACGTTTGACTGCTTCTAGTGGGTTCAAAACATGTTGGTAGTCTTATGATTCTTGGTATAATAATTGGTTCAATTGGTTGTTCTGACTTTCTTTTCTTTCTTAGAATCTCCATGGTCTTCCTCATGTTCCTCTTCGATGTTGGAGTCCATGGAATATTCTATAGATTTTATGCCCTTCTTTTCTGAAGGTTCCAATTTCTTCTCTTCGTCATAGGAACATAAATGTAGATGGACAACCAAGGATATTTAGGGATTCTTTTCGAAGAAGACTTCTTCTTGAGTCAATCTGAACACATTTTGCTTATCGTGATTGTTACTTCTAATGGAGAACATGGATAGATACTCCATAGTCTTCATGGGTTCTTTAATGGATCACATCACTGAGGATTAGGTCCCTCTTAATCCCGGCTTCATGCCTGAATGAGAAATATGCATGCTCTTCTTTTGGAATTCTGCAATCGTCTCCCTCCATCAGAGATTCCATGCGGTCGTCTGCATCCTTCTTGCTTTTTGTAGAGTGTCACAAGTCTATTCTAGTTTCCTCTTGATTGCTAACTTCTTTCTGGTCTGACTCCTTCCAGGTTTCTTCAAGTTTGGTTCTGATTGCGGCCCATCTGGGAGTTTTTACTTATATATAATTGTAATAGATTCCACAAAAATTGTCACCAAAGGTAGTCAACGTACTTCATCCTTTTCAAATACATTACTAGTATTCATTGTAATGGAAATCCTTATCTTGTTCTTCTTTGATCTGGAAGTGAAAAAAGGTTTGTGTATACACATTTGCAAGTGAAATATTTATGCGACTTAGGAAATTGGATCAAGTTTGCAAGCACATAAACTTAATGAGTTTTTACTTAACATGAACAACATAAACATTCATAAACAACCATCAAAAGTAAGCACATAACACAACAAAATGATAAAGGAGTTCACCCCTCTCTTGGGCTACATCTACTGGTCTAGCTTCCAATGGATCATTTTCATTATATGCTCAAAGTGTCAAAATCAATGCTTTTCAATGCTCAAAATGCAAAATAGATGGCTTCAATGGCTCCAAAATGTCCAAAAAACCCTAGCTAGGCTCTTCCTGCACTTGGTTTGGCCAAAAACTGAGAAAAATACAACTCCTGGAAGTTTTCCCTATAACTTGTTGTCTCTGCTCGCCAAAATGCACCTTTGTCCAAGTGAACTCGACCTATATATGTTTCCCATTCCAAAACCTAGCACCACACATCATTCCACAAATCGGGTGAATTTTTCACACCATTAGCGAGATAGGTGCCTTAACCGCCATAGGTGTCGACCATATGGGCCATGTGGCAAGGTTTGGGGCTAAATATTTGCACCCGTCAGCTTGGTCCGTTGAATAGTCCCCCACGTTTCTGGTCATATGGTAATGGATGTGGAGTGACCAAGGGATGGGGCTAAGCGCCGACCCTTTTTCCACCCAGATTAGCATACATGCAAGTTTAAATAAATGTTTTAGACTATAGGGTTAAGAACTAGCGCCTTTGAAAATCCTTTGCCCACGCCTGGATGTCGCGGGTTCGACTCTGGTGGAGTCCCAAACAAATTTTTAATAACACAACCAACAATGGGGTGCCACGTGGTGGCCCCTGGATGGGCCACGTGGCACCCTTCCATTTGCCCCATACATTGTCATGTGTCAGCACACCAATGGTCCACGTCCCTCTACCATGTCAGCAGCCAAATAACTTGCCTAGTCATCCTGTCATGTCACTAGTCCAGATCAGCATTATGTTCATATGGTTAGTTTCCACGTGGCATGTACAGATTGTATGGACTGTCCAGTCAACATTTGTTTGCTTGTTTGGGAAAACAGACAAAATGTGATATCTCTCGCATACGAACTCTGTTTGAGCCCGTTCAAGTTGTGTTGGGATCGTGAGGACGATATCTACATAATGAATCCATTTTTGAGCAATTTCGAGCACTTTGATTTTTGAGCCTTTTTTTGATCCCCTGAATCACTCCTCCCCCCATTGGGAAGCTTTTGGACCTCCAAAAGACTACTTTCAGTCAATATGAATATGAGGGTATAGTTCCCTCACCTTTCCAACCTCGATCCATTTAGATTTGCTTGGATTTGTGCCTTTAATACCAACACGAAGGTACTCCAAATTCCCTTGTTTTGAAGTTCTTATCTTTATGTCAAGGATTGTGTCCTCATGCAATTCTAAAAGATGTTCTGGCGCAAATTCATCTATGGAAGGAATATGAACATGCTCTCCTTGATCATCAATCAAAGGAGGCTCATACAATCTCAAATTCTTGACATTAACAACTGCATACATTTTCATATAAGGAGACAAATCCAAACAGAGGACATTGGTACCAATCTTTTCAAGAATATTTAAATGTCCATATCTAATTGGTTTCAGTTTTTTACCTTCTCCTTTAAGACTCTCTTTGCTAATGTAAAGCCAAACTTCATCTCCAACTTGGAAACTGTGATCAACACGATGCTTGTCATGTCTTGTCTTGTACTTGGCTTGGCTCTTTTCCAACTGTTCTTGTACCATTTGATGCACCAACTGAATTTGTTCAATGAACTTATTTGCTCTATCAATGTCATAATGACCGTCAATAGCAACATCCTTCCCAAAGATAAAATTTAAAGGATATTTTGGCAAATAACCAAAACATGCCTCAAATGGAGATGTTTGAGTCAAAGAATGCTTAGCCTAGTTATAAGCATGTTGAATGTAGTGTAGGTGTTCATCCCAAAGCTTAGAATGTTTGTTGCAATAACCACGAAGAAGATGTACTACTATTCTATTCACCACTTTTGTTTGACCATTAGTTTGTGGATGTAATGTTGTGCTCTTTTTCAGCTTGGTGTCCATAAGTGCCCATAATCTTGACCAAAAGTTCCCAATAAATCGAGAATCTCTATCGGAAATAATGGATTTGGGCAACCCAAACATGTTGAAAGAACATTTGTGTCATTTGTTCAGTTGTAACCTGCTTCTTACAAGGCATCAAAATATACATTTTGTTGAAACGGTCAACCACAACATAAAGATAAACATGAATCATTTTTGACATAGGTAATCCTCCTATAAAGTCCATGGCAATGCTTTCCCAAGGATGAGAAGGAACCAGAAGTGGAGTATATAAACCCAACTTTCTATTGCTAGGATTACTTGTAGCACATAAAGAACATCCTCTTACATATCTTGAAACAGTTTCATTCATTTTAGGCCAATAGCAATACCTTTGCAAATTAGCCATTGTCTTGCCTACACCAACGTGGCCAGCAATAAGAGAAGAATGTGCTTCCCTTGTGATGTTGACTATTTCACCTTGTGGAATACATAGCTTTCCAAGATGATACAAAAACTTATCATACACATGGTAATCCAATTCCTCAACTTGGTTAGAATGACACAAAGTTGCATAAACCTCTTTAAAATCAACATCTAAAGCATATTGTTCAACATAGCTCTCATGCATGGTAGAATTATGCTTAAGAATAACTAAAGCACTAAAAATAGGCCTAGAAAGCATATCAACAACTTTGTTATAAAAGTCTTTCTTATACCTAATAACCAAGTGGAATTGTTTATCATAGCTCTCATCAGTTCTCTAACCAAGTCTTTCTTTCTTATAGCTCTCATTAGTTCTCTGCCACATCTCTAGTCCCAAGAAGTAGTGCATCATACCAAGGTCCTTCATCTCAAACTTAGAGGCCAATTCATACTTGCATTCAACAATAAGGCTCTATGTATCAGTGAGGAATAAATCATCAACGTAGAGGACCAAAATTAGGGACTCACCATTAACAGTCTTGTAGTATACGCTGGGATAATCAACACTTTTGTTGAAGCCAAAAAATCATCAGGTGTCCATCAATCCTCGCATACCAAGCTCGAGGTGGTTGATTGATTCCATACAAGTCATTCTTCAACCTGCACACATGAGACTCCTTCTCATGTACCATGAAACCATCTGGATGCTCGATGTATACTTCTTCCTCAATCTCTCCATTGAGAAAGGTTGTCTTTACATCCATCTGATGTATTCTCCAACCCATGGATGTTGCAGGGGAAATAATCATTCGGATAGAAGTGTATCGAGCAATAGGAGCAAATGTCTCCTCATAATATATTCCCTCCACCTGAGAGAATCCTCTAGCAACAAATCTCATTTTCTGCCTCTCAATGCTCCCATCAACTGTGTATTTGATCTTGTAGATCCATTTGGAAGTCACTACAGACTTCCCCTCAGGTCTCAGAACAATATCCCACACATCATTCTTCATGATGGATTGATACTCCTCCATCGTGACATCTCTCCATACTGGATGACTAGTTGCCTCCTCATAACAGGAAGGCTCAAAATGAATGATGTGGCTCATAGTTGTGGCATATCATAAATATCTCTAAGGTATCTTTCTCACTCGGAAGGTACCACGAGGATTTGCATATCTTTTTGTCTCCTGTAGAGTCCGATGAGCCTATGTAGGTGTCTTTCGACCTACTACAATATCTCTGGGAACATCAACTAGAGCTACAAGATCAATGAGATCAATTGGATCAATCTCCATGTGAGATCCTCTAGATCTCTTAAAGGATACCTCCTCCTCAAAGGTAACATCTCTTCTCACCTCAATTTGTCTCTGACTAGGGATGTAGATCCGGTATGCCTTCGAAGACTCATTGCATCCCACAAATGTACCCTTTCGGCCCGAAGGGTCTAGCTTGATCCTTTTCTCCTTGGGTACATGAATGTATACTGGACACCCAAATATCCTTAAGTGTCCAACCTCAGGCTTCACTCCAGGGAAGGCCTCCTCGGGCGTCATGTTCCTCAAAGTCTTATGAGTACTTCTATTATGAACATACACTGCAGTCATGGATGCCTTACCCACTGAAAAATGTTGATCATGCCAAGTCATCTTGGACCATACTTGACATGTCGAGGTTTCCTCATGAAACCAATGTCTAAGACATATCAAGGTTCCCTCATGGAACCAATGTCTTGGTTCCTTCATCTAACCATCCGAGGCACGTCGGGATGAATTTTACATTACTATTCCATAGAGGACTCTCCAGGGAGAATGTCTCATGATGCTTCCTCAAACATCAACACTCCCTCTCAACTAGGAAGGTGTTTTTCCACGATGTTATCATCTGGTAGTCCACTGACTACTCTGCAATCAACTAGTAGCACACATCTACTACCATACCATTGGTAGCTCAAATCATCTGTCACAGTCTCCATGACTATACTGCAATCGAACAACAACGCACAACTCTACCACACTACAGCTCTACTCTGATACCATGTTGATTTTTCTATATGAGATTATCGATATATTATTACAATGATGAGTGTTTCATATATAAGGAACATGTGTTGACCATCCATGAAAGGATGTGTCCCTTGAATAATCAATAACTATTTATATTATCATTTACTTATTATATATGATATTTAATAATCAATAACTATATTATTAATTATTATTCTAAAAGAATGTCTTCCTGATGTTGTCTGAACATCAACAAAAAGATGGTGCCATATCTAGTATAAATAAGGATCCTAGGAGTTCATTTGTTACATTAACTCAAGCGATTTTTATATGAGGTAAACAAGGAGATCTGAGGCAAATTTTAGATGGAATATGAAGTGAATAAGGGTGAAATTCCAAGGGAGGATGAAGTCTCGTGATGATGTGTTCTAAAGTATGTTATTTAAAGGTCGTCTTACCTTTTTTGCTATAACATTTTTTTCTATAAGGATTCAGATAGTGAAAATTGGAGGTTGTTGAGAAGACATATCAAAGCACCTGTGGTAAAAATTTCAACTTCTAGGTTGTTGTACTTTTGGCGATACACTATGTGGAAGATAGGGTTTTTTATTAGTCCTGAAACTAGTCTCAAACATGTGTTTCGGGAAAACAATCATAACTTCTTCATAGAGGATCCAAATTCTGTGAGACCAATTTTAGTAGAAATATAACAGTCTGTAGTATATTGTATGTGAGTTTCAAAATCATATATCAAATGTTGTGCGCGTGGCATGTTGTACAAATTCTTTCTCCATAATAGGCTAGAATTTAGCAAGGTCTGCCATTTTTGCTATAACTTATCTTCTAAGAAGTTTCAAACCCTGAAATTTCAAGGAGATGGAAAAAAGATCTCATAGTATCTTTGGTTAAAATTTCAGACCTTATTCATTACATGCTTGTTGAAATTTAGGGTTTGTGACTAATCCAAAACTATTCCCGCGAGACTGATGTAAAGTTTGATGAAGATGATATTCTCTTGTTGCTGAAGTTGAGGAAGAGCTACAGGTCTGTATCTTTGTGTATCGGGTCTGCTATAGGATCAGAGGTATGTTTTACATGTTTTATTAAGGGTTATCTTCATGGTACATGCTTGAGGCACGTCTTAATGATGATGGTACACCTTTGTGATGATATGATACATTGTTAGAAGTATATCTTAGCTATCTTGGTATCTAGTTTGGTATATGTCATGGTGATGTTATCACATGCTCGAGGCACATTTTACGGAACTCAGTTGAGGCACATCATTGATGATTTCTTATGGTGCATGGTGTATGGCATGCTTGAGACATATCACGAGTGATATGGTATATGCTTGATGCATATCTTGGTAATGTTATGGTACATGCTTGGTGATGATAGTACATGTTGAGACACATCTTGGTGATGTTATGGTGCAGGTTCTAGTACATGGTTGATGTATATGGTATGGTACAGTTTCTGGTACATGGTTGATGTACTTCATATGATACGTGGTTGATGTACTTGGTATGGTACATGGTTGATGCATGGTATGGTACAAGTTGATGTACATGGTATGGTACATGTTGATTCATGGTATGGTACAAATTGATGTACATGGTATGGTACACGTTGATGTGCATGATTGATGCAAGTTGATGTACTCGGTTTGGTGATGGTTTTGGTATCCATGTGAGTGGATTTGGTTATAGTTGGTTGATGATGGTATATCAATGACAACAATAGTGACAGTGACAAGTTGGATGATTGGTTGTTCATTAGTGGCAGGTTGATTGATGTGACAATAATAGTTCAAGTTGTTTGATGTGACACTGACAGTGACATGTTGGTGACAGTGGATCGGTGGTAGTGACAGTTTGAGTCTACACTTATATTTCAGGGCGACAGGACGAGGCAAGGAAAGAGGGTTGTAGCCTCCTTTCGGTTGGTGCCGAAGAACTCAGGGAGTTAGAGCTTCCTTCAGGTTGGTGCCTGTAAATTAGGGCGTCATAGCCTCCTTTCAGTTGGTGCTGAAGAACTCAAGGAGTTAGTGCTTCTTTCAGGTTGGTTCTTGTTAATCAGGGCGTTGGTGCCTCCTTCTAGTTGGTGCTGGAGAATTTGGAAGTTGGTGCTTCCTATGAATGTAATCTTTGATATATAAGAAATAATTTCGTGGTTTTCTCCCGTTTGGGTTTCCACGTAAATTCTGGTGTATTGTGCATGTGGTTATTTGATGTGATGATACTTCTTATGGTTATATGCTCGTGATATATTAAATGCAATCATAAATGATATATTGCTGATAAAGTTGAAGTTTAGATATTGTGATTTAAAGTGGTAAAAAGTGCTCATACTGATTCACCCCCCCCCCCAGTATTCCAACAATTGGTATCAGAGTAGGTCCTTCAAGAAATAAGTTTAACTAGTGGAAGGTAGATCATGGATGTCATGGCTAATGGATACAAAGCTAATGGAATATCGTGGTTTGATGGTTAGATTGGTCTGAAGTATAATATGTGAAACATAAAGATGAAAGTATTTTTACAGGCACAAGGGTATGATGTTTGGCACTTAGTTGTTACAGGATACATCGATTCAAAGAAACCGAAGACTACAACCAAGAAGGAATTGAAAAGAAACAACAAAATGACAATGTATTTCATCTTGGAAGGATTATGTGATTCAGTAAAAGATAAAGAGGGACAATGTTCATCAGCCAAAGAACTTTGGGATAAGCTACATAATCTATAATTTACGGAATCCCATTCTACCGCAGAGCTAGAACATGCCAATCATAATAAAGAAGATGAAGAAGATGTTGAGTTAGTATGGGAAGAAAGAATCTCATCAGGTCCGACAGATTCAAAAGAAGAAGATTATGAGAGACACCTAACCAATGCTTTAGACAAGTTGGTCAAAGAAAGAGAGAAAAGCAAGTCACTCGAGGAAGAATTGATCAAGATAAAAAGGGAGTCTCAAAATCCCATCTCTGAAGAAGTCCAATAGATGATTACAAACCTAAAAGTCCAAGTAGAAGAAGCCAGAAGGAATAATTAAACATGCAAAAAACAGTTGGAAGAAAAACAATTTTTGGATGCAGAAATAGTAGCTCAAAGAAAGGAAGTAGAGAAGAGATCTGAGGACTCAAATAAACTTGAAGCAAAATTTAGTCAACGGGAAAGAAGACTTGAAGAAGAAATTGTCTCCTTGAATACCCAACTTGAAGAAACAAAGAGAAAGGAAGAAGTTGTTAGGTGATTTATATGTACTAAAAAAGACACTAAACTACCCTCAATTAAATTGTCAACCCGGGGTAAGTAAACTTAGAGTTGTACCAAAATATATGCCAAAGGTAGAAGGCTGGTAGGAGTATAGTCTAACTAAGGAAGGCAACTATCTAAGGCTAATCTACTCAAGCAAAGCTATCTAATGAGCAAACCCTACTAAGCAAAATGAAACTAGGTAACCTAAGTACTTTTGGGCCAAGGATCGATGGATAGTTCCTAAGAAAGTAAATGAAAACTCTATGTAAAGCAAACTACTAAGCATACTAAGCAAATGATGAAAGCAAACTGCTTTTAACTTGCCAACCTACATTCAATGAGCAACTAACCTATGAAAGCAATTAAATAAGCAAGTAAGCAAAAGCACCTATCTAACCTATTAAAGCAAATAGACAAGTAAGAAAAGACACCTAACTAACCTACTAAAGAAAAAGACAAGTAAGAAAAGACAACTATCTATCCTACTAAAGCAAAGGGACAAGTAAGCAAAGACTTCTCATTGAACAACTACCTAGCCTAAGAGACAAGTGAACTAAATGTCTAATGCAAAACTATTTCTCTTGCGTGAAAGGAAATTTAAATGCTCGATGCAATGCATGAAAGGAAATCTATTATGTTGAAAGCAAGAAAGACTACCAACTAAACTTATGAAAACAAGAAACTATCTCTTCTAATCTACGAAA
>ML805847.1:281007-304459 GCA_009831015.1 Picea engelmannii
AAATCTTGCCTTTTTCAAGATCAAGGGTCATGATCCATTCCCTCCAAAATGAATCACTTGAAATATTAAAGTGATTTCACTTTATTACATAAGTGCTTTATGAAATAAAGTCACTTCTTTATTAAAAAGTCAATTTAATAAAATAACCACTTTCTAACAACTCTAAAAACCCATTACAAAGTTAAGTGCCTGGTAGTGTAAACATAAGGTAACATCCGCATTCAAGACAAAACATGCGGAGTACCTCCCAAGCTAAAAAGTTAACAGTCCCCCCTCCTTCATTTTCAACAGGGTCAGCTAGTGTTCCATCTACTGGAAGTGGGGTTGCAACAACAATTTTAGAGGCTGAAAAACACACTGTTTTAGCAAGGTAGCAAGCTCAAGAATCAAAGTATCCAATTTGGAAGCATGTCACAAGGCATCAAGGGCCCAGGTTCAAGTTAAAGGGGGGAGGTAATATTCTTTGGACATGTAGTTTTTGCAAGAATCAATTTACAAGCACCTACTTCCGAGTAAAGGGCCATTTGTTGGGCACACCTTGTGGACTTGGACCATGTCAAGGAGTGAGTGCATCCAAACAAAGAGCACTGGAAAGAGAGGCCAATGTTGGTGAGGGGATTGTGGCAGTAGCATCTAGGAAAACCAAGAATGAGGATCCTCTTCCATTCTCGAGGAAAGCATCTAGCAAACACCCATTTGGGGGTGGGAGTGCAACAAGAAGAAAGAGGCTCGCAATGGGTCCAATGGACAAGATATTTCAGCAAGAGAGGCGAGATGAGTTGGATCTTACCATTGGGTTTTTTTTCTATCTCAAATTCATCTCATTTAATGTTGCACGGTCTCCTTTGTTTATTAAGATGTGTCGAGGTCTAACTCAAGGGGCTCTAGCAGGGTACATGCCTCCTAGTTCAGAGAGGCTTAGAACCACATTGTTGGTTAAGACAAAGAGGTAGGTGGATAAAATGCTAAAGCCTATTAAATCAACTTGGCAGTCATTTGGTGTTAGTATTGTTTCAAATGGATGGACAGATGCATCACGCCATCCACTCATCAACTTCATGGTGTCTTCCTTGAATGGACCAATTTTCTTGAAAGCGGTGGATGCTCTTGGAAAATACAAGGATGCACAATATATGGGTGAGTTGTTCATTAAAGTTATTGAAGATGTAGGTGTTGATTCTTGTGTGCAAATTATTACAGATAATGCACCTGTTTGCAAGGCTGCTAGCATGGTTGTGGAAGCTAAATATCTAGAAATATTTTGGACACCTTGCATTGTTCATTCCCTTGAATTTAACACTTAAATCCATTGCTTCGGATGTGACATGGATCGAGTGTCTTATTGAGGATACATGTCATATCCGCAATTTTGTACAAAACCATACCAATGCCCTCACAATCTATAAAAAGTACACACAATTATCATTGTTGAAGGTTGCAGATACGCGGTTTGCCTCCTCATTCATTATGCTTAAGAGGTTGAGGGAGGTCAAGGTCGCTCTTGGGTCCATGGTTATTTCAGAGTTTTGGTCTTTTTGGAGAAAGACGGATCAAGCTTCTTCAAAAGAGGCCAAGGATGCAATGTTAGATGATACTTGGTAGGAGAGGGTAGATCTTACCATTAAGATCACAGACCCTTGTTACGATTTGCAGACATAGACAAGCCCATCCTAGGAGAGGTTTAAGAGGGGTGGGATTCCATGATTAAGTTCATGAGGACCATTATTTTACAGAATGAGTCCCCTGATTATGAGACACTAGCAGAGATCTTTTTCACCACCTTACAAGATATTCTTATCAGCAATTGGAATAAGAATTGCACACATTTGCATTGCTTGGCTCACTCATTGAGTCCCAAATACTACAACAGTGAGTGGTTCAGTGGTGGGACTTCACGCAGATTCCTGCCTCACATGGATCATGAGCTTTCAGAAGGGAGGAAGGAAGCATTTAGAAGACTATATCAGGATAGAGCATCCTTTGATGAGGTGGAGGTAGGCTTTATAGATTTTTCCACTACCAGCGGCAGATTTTCTAGCTATGATGTGCTCAGAGACAGGGGGGCTAAGAAGCTTTATAGATTTTTCTACTGCTAGCGGGAGATTTTCTAGCTATGATGTGCTCAGAGACAGGGGGGCTAAGAAGCCCCATGCTTGGTGGGCAACTCATGGGGCAACATGCCTTCCTCTACGAGAGTTAGCCATGAGGATCTTCTCTTAGGTTACTTCATCCTCTTGTTGTGAGAGGAATTGGAGCACAAATGGGAATTTGTACAATTTGAAGAAGAGCAGGCTTGAGCAGTCCATAGAAGAGTCAATGGTGTAAGTGCACACGAACCTTCGTCTTATTTACAGGCAGAGGGAGGAGTGGGTGAAGGGAAAGACAAAGATGTGGGATATGTTTCCTGATGATATGGGTTTGGACGACAACATTGAGTTGGCATTGACCAGCATGGATCTTAATGACCCAGTGCTAGAGCCGATCACTTTTGAGGATGATATTCCTCCTGAGGGGTCATCCTCCACAACAACAGATCCAGTTCCACAGATTGGATTGGATGATCATGTAGAGGAGCTGGAGATTGGAGGAGAGAGCAGTGGCGATGACGCTGATTTTGATGATGATGACATGGAGCCGGAGGATTACTGACTAGTGACAGTCTTGTGCTATGGGATTCTTCCATCTACGGTTCTAGTATCTAGTTCTACCTTATTTTGTATTTTCCACTGGAATTCCTACCTATAGTAGCATGTAGGCTATAGCAGCGACTCAAGAGTTGGTGTCTATGTAACACATTTTGATTTTGATGACTTAATGAGAAAACTGCAGTTTATGGTTTGAATTTCTTGTGTGTTTCAATGTTTGTCATTATGATTTTAATATTTATGATTCATTATTTATGTTAGTAACTAAGTTAGTACTAGTTGTATGATTGAATAATGAATTTGTATCATCATCATCATTCATGTAAATGTTTACAGTTTTATTAATTATTTCATTTTTGTATGTGTAATTCATAATTTAATATATAAATAATTATATAAACTTAAGAACTTCAATTATAAGCCACTTCCATCATTCCATGTTACTTGGTTTAGTCTATAGAGATAGCATCTAGTAGATGCAATCAGAGACATTTAATGTAAAAGACCATGAAAGACACCTTGTACCAAACTTTAGCTTGTGCCTTGCAGAATTGCATGAGTTAATAGGCACAATGTCAAAAGAAGATAAGACTAGGTAGGGTATAAGCTGATGTCTGCTAATCCATATGGGCGACCACTGACAATGTTGGTTGACAACATTGTAAACTTGTGCGCACGGCAAACTTCTGCAGGCTCATGTAGACAATTGGAAGCCAAACTCCCTATTAGGGTGGGTCCACATTTGCACCGAGCTGAATCAACTAGCTGAGCTCCTCTTTCTCCAACCATTCCAGGTCTGAGGTAAATGACTAGTGTCACTCTTGTGGGATAGATTTGTGTTACACTAGCAATACCTGCCCTGCAATTCACTTAATCAGTAACAAAGGTCACAACTCCTACTTTGGAACTTTGTAATTGCCACCAATATATACATGATTGCTTCTATTGTTACAACAAACCTTCAAAGCAGATATCTATAGCCCCATTCTTGCATTATTCCAGAAGTTTTATTTTAACTCAGTCAGTATTTTCCTCTATTGTCAATGGGGCTTAAAATCATACAATAACAATTCATTCCTAGAGGCTAAGACACGTGACTTTATGGCGTTGTCCAACTTTCACCATAAGGATTGATCATGCATGCAATTGCAATTCATTCCTAGGCTAAGTCATGACTTTACTGCTATTGGCTAATTTCCTCCATAAGGATTGATCAAGCACATAGATGAAGCTAGCTTTATCAAAATAGAATGCACATTGCAATCTCATTTATATGGTTCCCTAGGAGGCTAACACCTCTGCAACATGCCATGTATGCTCCCAATATTGGTCCTGGATAAGAGGACTCAAGGTTACGGTTTGCTTCATGAATGCAATCAGCAAAAAGATGAACCAGAAGTAATCTTCCAGCAACTATTTTTGCTGTGAAATGTAATGCATAGAGCATATATTTCTAACAAATTTTATTTATGTACACTGATGTCATATAGTAGTTTTGGAGAAACCCAGAACTCATCAAATTCTTCTCGAACAAGAGCTGAAACAATATGTAACAAAAAACTGTCTGAACTCCTCTCAGAACTAAATATGTTCAGCCATGAAAAGGTGAGAGTATAGGTAACTGATTGGTGCAAACAAGTTTGGGGGCAGCGAATGATGAAAGGTTCTTTTAAACTGGTTGAAATTGCCCTTTGGTGTTTGCTTTCAAATTTCAATACCAATGTAGAAATCTTCTGGAAACTAGTTAGTCAACTTCCTAGAGGCCAAGCTACTCCTATGCTGTTCTGGGACACTCTAGGTCTAAAGGTGGCAAAAATTGAAAAAGGAATGCGGGCACACCTCTCCAAAAGAAGGACAAACTCCTTTTTGATTAAAAAAATTCCCTTAGATAGGCATTGTCACAGTAGGTGAAAATGGAAAAGACTGATGAAATCAATGCCAAAATATTATAATAGCGTTTTTATGGCAAAATTAGCACCTTATCCGTGGAAGGTTAAATCTCTCACATTTGTGGTGCTTTCCACAAAATTAAAGCTAACCTCCCACTTCTTTGGTGCCCAATTTTGCTAGGTTGTCGATTTGTGCTTGAAAAACTCCTAGGCGCCCAAAAGCCTTATTAATTCTGAAACTTGCTATTTGTTAAATTTGGCAGCATCGACAGTCATTCTCCAATGAGAAGCCATGTGGGCCACCCCGAGGCTAGCAAGGTAGATTTGGAGAATCAACCAGTCTTGTGAGGTATGGACAAAAGCCAGGGGGAACGTACAACCTCTGTGAGTCAAACCAAAAGTCAGTAGGAACGAGATGCTATATGATCTTGTGTGTCTAGCCAAGGCAAAGGAAGAAGCCTTGTAAGTCTAAGACAAAAGTCAAGATGTCAGTTTAATGCAAAAGTTAGGGGGAACGTACAACCTCTGTGAGCATAGACAGTCTAGTGCAAAAGTCAGGGGGAACGTACAACCTCTGTGAGCCTAGTCAAGCCTTGTGAGCCATGAGCAAAAGTCAAGGCATCTGGCAAAAGTTAGGTTGAATGTACAATTCCTATGAGCTAGAAACAAACAATCTTCTTTATGCAAATAATGTAAATGTATTGATCTAGTGCGTTGGCATGTGTAACATTATCCACCATGAAAAGAAATTCGAGTTGCCTAACTGAAGTTGTAAAAGTCGAATTGCATGTCTAGTTTGAGTTGTCAAACTCAAGTTGTAAAAGTTGAGTTGCATGTCTAGTTCGAGTTGTTTAAACTCAAGTTGCATGTCAAGTTGGCATGTCGAGTTGTCATGCCATGCAAAACCAAGTCTCAAGGGCGAGTTGTCATGCAAAGTCTAGTCACAAGTCAAGTTACAATTCGAGTTGAGTTGTAAAGTCTAGTTGTAAAGACATGGATGCTGTCCCTAATTTGAGTTCACTCTTCTCTCCCTCCTGTGCCTATTATATACAGAGTTCGACCCCTCTTGATCACTTACATGTTATGCAGCACAAGAGTGGAGGGAAGGAGACTGTTTGCAGGTGAACGAGAGTGGGCAGCGTATGATTCTGTTGTCTATTATTCTACACAGTGATAAACGACAGCGTTGGAGTTAATTTATTGCAGCTGATATACATAGTTGCAAAGGCAACAAAGTATAATTTACTGTGTAAAAGGGCGCAAAGGATTTTTGCTAGTAGTGCTGGTTTATAACAGGAGTAAAGGACAACGAAGCATTTCGTTGTCTGCTGGTCATACAGTCAGGTATATTTCATGGTGGTTTATTGTACATGATCTTACATATTATTTGCAAATAAAGTAAGATTGTTTGCTGGAGTTTTCTCCCTTCTTGGGTTTCTCCAAGGTAAATTCTTGTGCATGTGCGAGATTCTATTTGAGTACTTAGTGCAGGTGTCACAGGTGTCACAGTGGACGATGACTTAGTGCAAGCCATATTTGATGGTCTTTCTTCTTCATGGGAGACTTTCTTATCTAGTGTGAGTGGGAGAGAGATTCAACCCACGTTTGAGAGGTTATGACATGATTGTCTCCAAGAGGAGAGTCACACTGCTACCAGGAGTGAGCCATCCAAAGAAGAACATTCGACATTAGCATTAAGGTTCAAGGGAAAGAAGAAGGTCACTTTCTAGAAAGGCTCTCAGAAAAAGATAAATACTAAAAGTATGTTTAAAAGCAAGAATCTTGATACATCTAAGATTAAATGTTTTAATTACAATAAGTTGGGTCACTTTGCTAGAGATTGTTGGTCTAAAAAGAAAGGTCCAAGGAAAGGGAAACATCATGCCTCAATTGTTGAGGATGATGAATCCAAAAGAAATCATAAAAGTCCTTCTAATGAAAGAGAAAATAGAAAAAAATATTACTTGGTTTTTGCTTTATCCAGTACAGTTATCACAGGGTCGAAAACTTGGTTAGTAGACGGTGGTGCATCAAAGCACATGATAGGATACAAGGAGATCCTTTCAGATTTCAAGAAGAAATCTTTTGCAGAGCAAGTTGAGCTTGGGGATGACAAATGTTACAAGATAGAGGGAGTAGGCTGTATCTCCTTCAGATTGGAATTTGGGGCAATGCTTCATGTTGATGAAGTATTATATGTGCCAGGGCTCAAGAAGAATCTATTATCAGTTGCAACCCTTGAGGACAAGGGATATTGGGTGATCTTCAAGGACAGGAAGACACTTTTGTGGGTTAAAGGTAGCCACCTGAGTACAACAAAACCTATTGGGACTTGCAGAGGAGGACTGTGTGTTGTGATAGGACAGTTAGTTCAGGCATTAGCTGATGATGCGACTAGCTTCAGCGAGTTGTGGCACAAAAGGCTTGGTCATCTTCATTACAAAGCACTTCCAGATCTGTAGAATATGGTATATGGCATCCCTCTATTTCTTCTAGTAAAAATGAAATTTGTAAAGGATGCATGCTTGGTAAAAATATAAATAAAGCATTTCCTAGCAATGATAATAGAGCTCATGGCATTTTAGATTTGATTCATTCTGATGTGTGTGGTCCCATGTCATCTCCCTCTCTTAGTGGCTGCTTGTATTATGTCATTTTTATTGATGATTGCTCTAGAAAATGTTGGATCTAGTTCCTTAAAGCGAAAAATTACACAATTGATAAGTTTAAAGAATATAAAGCCTTTATTGAAAAGCAGACAGGGAAATACATCAGAACTCTTAGAACAAACAATGGAGGAGAGTTTGAATCTCTCCAGTCTGAGGATTTCTGCAAGGAAGCAGGAATCAAGAGACAGTTGACCGTGCCATATTACCCTTAGCAAAATGGTGTTGCTGAGAGGAAAAACAAAACAATATGCGAGGCAGCGAAAGCCATGATGTTTGACTAGGATCTGCGAAATTCGTTATGGGCAGAAGCTACCTCCACTGTCGTGTATATTCAGAATAGGTGTCCTCAAGCTATCCTAAAGGACAAGACTCTTGAAGAGGTCTTCTTAGGGACCAAAACTAAAGTAGGGCATCTAAGGATATTTGGGTGTCTAGTATATATTCATGTCCCTAAGGAAAAGAGGACAAAGATGGAACCCTTGGGCAAGAAAGGGGTTTTTGTGGGGTACAATGAGAACTCCAAGGCTTACATGGTATATGTATTAGGTTAGAGGCAGATAGAGGTAAGCAAGGATGTGACTTTCCATGAGGAAGCCACATTCAAGAAATCCAGAGAGCTACAACAGGAATCAGAAGCAATTCAACCAACTTCACCCTCTTCTGAAAATGAAGAGTCAGATGATCAGAGAGGGAGGAGCCTCATGAAGGGCCAACTGATGAGCCCCTAGAACCTGTTGAAGAGTTGGAAAGAACTCTTGAAGAACCTCCAACCAAAAGGAAGCCAACATGGCTTAAAGAAACAGTGCAGGAAGCAGAAATGATAGCTGCTCCCAAAGGAACTTTTAGGGAAAGTAAGAGGCCTCATAGGTATGGAGGCTATGTTGCACCGATGAGCAACATTAGTGATGTCGAGCCTTCTTCATTTGAAGAAGCAGATAAATTACAAGTGTGGAAGGACGCCATGCTTGAGTAATACATGTCTATTCTAAAGAACAATGTCTGGGACATTGTGTCGAGGCCAAAGGACAAATCAATGGTCTCTTCCAAATGGGTCTATAAGATCAAACATGCAGCTGATGGGAGTGTGGAAAAGTTCAAAGCAAGATTTGTAGCCAGAGACTTCTCTTAGAAAGAAGGAATTGACTACGACAAGAGATTTTCCCCTGTAGCCAGGTATACCTCCATTCGAGTTATTATTGCATTAGATTCAGTTCTTGGTTGGAAATTACATCAGATGGATGTAAAAACAACATTCTTGAATGGAAAGGTTGAACAAGAGGTCTTTTTGGAACAACCAGATGGTTTTGTACTGCATAACAAAGACACTCATGTATGCAAGCTAAGGAAAGCCTTGTATGGTCTTAAGCAGGCTCCCAGAGTTTGGTATGACAGGATTGATGGCTTTCTTAAAAGCTTGGGCTTTCAGAAAAGTGATGCTGATGCGAATCTGTACTTCAAGGTAACAAGGAACCAACCTATTATATTAATCTTGTATGTTGATGATCTCTTTCTGACAGGAGATGAAGGGCTAATAGCCTGGTGTAGGAGGGAGCTAATCTTAGAATTTGAGATGAAAGACTTAGGCTTTATGCATTACTTCCTAGGATTGGAAGTGTGGCAAAGAGAGGGTGAGATATTTCTGGCACAAGGTAAATGCACAATGGATGTGTTAAAGACGTTTGGTATGATGGATTGTAAATCTGTGTCTACTCCGATGATTACCAACCTGAGGAAGCTGCATGATTCTGATACAGGTTCAGATTTGGTGGATCCCACCATGTATAGGTAGCTGATTGGATCATTGATGTATACGATCCATTCCAGGCCAGATATATGCTATGCAGTGATTGCATTGAGTCAGTTCATGGCTGAATCGTGACAAAAACACTGGGTGGCAGCAAAGCACATCTTGAGATATCTCAGAGGGACCATTACCTATGGTCTAAGATATACATCCAATGGTGGTTTGTTTCTGCATGGGTATGCAGATGTTGATTGGGCAGGAAGCCTAGTGGATCGAAAGAGTACTTCCAGATACTGCTTCAGTTTAGGATCCGCTATGATCTCATGGTCAAGCAGGAAACATGGATCCATTACACAGAGTACAATAGAGGCTGAGTACATTGCAACAAATGATGCTAGCAGGGAAGTAGTATGGCTTAGAAAATTGGTTTCTGGGTTGTTTGGTGATAAGCTAGAGACGATGGTGGTTCACCGTGATAATCAAAGTTGCATAAAATTGACAGAGAACCTAGTATTTCACGACAGGTCAAAGCATATTGACATGAAATACCATTACATCAGAGACAAGGTCCAGAGAAAATTGTAGAGCTATAGTACATAGCCACGAGCGAGCAGATAGTTGATATCCCGACCAAGCCATTGCCATTGCGACAATTTGTGTTGCTGAGAGGCAAGCTTGGTGTGGCTGAGAATGACTTCCTCGCCGAGAGGGAGTGTTAAATTTGGCAGCATCGACAGTCATTCTCCAATGAGAGGCCATGTGGGCCAACCTGAGGCTAGCCAGGGATATTTGGAGAATTAATCAGTCTTGTGAGGTATTGACAAAAGCTGAGGGGAACGCACTACCTCTGTAGGTCAAACCAAAAGTCAGGACGAACGAGATGCTATATGATCTTGTGAGTCTAGCCAAGGCAAAGGAAGAAGCCTTATAAGTCTAAGACAAAAGTCGAGATGTAAGTCTAATGCAAAAGTCAGGGGGAACGTACAACCTCTGTGAGCATAGACAGTCTAGTGCAAAAGTTAGGGGGAACGTACAACCTCTGTGAGCATAGACAGACTAGTGCAAAAGTCAGGGGGGATGTACAACCTTTGTGAGCCTAGTCAAGCCTTGTGAGCCTAGTCAAGCCTTGTGAGCCATGAGCAAAAGTTAGGTTGAATATACAATTCCTATGAGCTAGAAACAAACAATCTTCCTTATGCAAATAATGTAAATGCATCGATCAAGTGCGTTGGCACGTGTAACATTATCCACCATGGAAAGAAATTCGAGTTGCCTAACTCAAGTTGTAAAAGTCGAATTGCATGTCTAGTTTGAGTTGTCAAACTCAAGTTGTAAAAGTCGAGTTGCATGTCAAGTTCCATGTCGAGTTGCATGTCAAGTTGGCATGTCGAGTTGTCATGCCATGCAAAACCAAGTCTCAAGGGTGAGTTGTCATGCAAAGTCTAGTCACAAGTCAAGTTACAATTCGAGTTGAGTTGTAAAGTCTAGTTGTAAAGACATGCATGCTATCACTAATTCGAGTTCGCTCTTCTCTCCCTCCTGCGCCTATTATATACAACTAAGTTGTAGGAAACGCCCTAACCCGCCCTTGTTTCGGTGTTGAAAACGATCTGAAACGTCGAAATGGGTACGGTACGATCGAGAAACGCTGTCGGTCATACYGTATGACGTTTCTTGATTTGGAAACGTTGTATGGTATGGTCAACGACCTTTCTTGATTTGGAAACGTTGTATGGTACGGTCAACGRCGTTACCCGACCGTACCRGCCTGTACAACCGAYGTTTCTATCGTTCTAAGGTGTCTTAGAGGCCAAAAAAAAAGGGGGTCATGGGGCCCCCAAACACTCGTTTTTAATTTTTTTTTCTTTTCTAAATTCTCCAATGAGAGTAAAATTTATTTTCTCCCTTTTTTTTCATTTCAAAAAGAAATTTCTAGAAACTAATAGAAACCCAAAATCTCCTTCCTTTGCTATAAGAAACCACTTGGTTCATTCATTCCTCACACTTTTATTTGCAGGAGGAGCTTCCTACTACAACAACAAGGAGATTGTGTGTGGTTTTCGTGAGTAGATTTCTTTTCTATTTGGTGAGCAAATTTATTTTGTGTTTGCTTAGCAGATTTGTTTGTTCTCTTGGTGAGCATTAACAAATTTCTGTTTTGTTTGGTGAGCAGATTTTCTTATTGTTTTTGTAGCATTCATGACTTCTCAAAGTGCTATTTCATTTGCACCTAGAGTTGCTGAAGTAAGCAGGCAACAGGAATACTATCCTCTTTGGAGGCATGTTACCAAGGTCAAGCCTATGGTTGTTGGTGGAGGTTCATGGGAATGGAGGTGCAATTTATGCAAGAAGGATAAGACCTTCAAGGGCTCTTACTCAAGAGTCAAGGCTCACCTTTTGCATGAAGGGAAGAGTATTGAAGGTTGTCCACATACTCTTGATCTACATGTGAGGGATAAATTCTAGAAAGAGCATGATGATGCTAAAAAAATGAAGGATAATAGAGCCAAGATTGCTATGCATAGCACTAGCAAGCATCCTCCTTCCTTGGGTGTTAGCAATGAGCCAAGGATTGTTCATGAAGCAAGGAAGAAGAGGGTGCTAGAGGTAGAAAAAGAGATATCCAAAGGCCCTGGAGGACGAGGTGCAGCTATAGACAACAAATTGATGAAGATGTTCAACAATCAAAAGAGAGAAGAAGCATAGTCAAGAGTGGCAAGGACCATATTTGCATGTGGCATCCCATTTAATGTGGTTCGGTCCCCCTATTGGAAGGATATGGTGAAGGCAATTAATGAGGCTCCTCAAGGTTTCAAGGGGCCAAACTAAGAAAAACTCAGAACAATGTTGCTCCAGAAAGAGAGGGCATTGATTCATGATATTCTTAAATCAGTTCGTAGCTCATGGACTAGCACAGGGGTTTCCATTATCTCTGATGGATGGACTAATACAAAGCGAAGGCCCTTGGTCAATGCTATTGCATCATCACCAACAAGGGTGATGTTCTTAAGAGCAGAAGATTGTTCCTGCGAGGTAAAAGATAGCAAATTCATTGCTGATATTTTAATTTCTACTATTGAACAAGTAGGGCTAGCAAATGTGGTGCAAGTACCCGTTTGCAAAGCTATAGGCTTGATTGCTGAGAGTAGATATCATCAAATTTTTTGGACTCCTTGCATTGTCCATAATTTAAATTTGATTTTAGAAGAGATTGAGGAAAAAACTGAATGGATTAAGGAGGTCACAGGGCAAGCTAGGGAGATCATTAAATTCATCACCAACCACCACCAGTCTCAAGTAAGATATCGAAAATACTCCAAATTGGAGTTGCTCAAAGTCACTGAGACAAGATATGCCTCAAACTTCATCATGTTGTGTCGCCTTGTTGAGGTCAAAAGTGCATTGATGAGTATGGTGGAGGGTGTGACTTGCGCTGAGTGGCGATAAGCAGATTCAGAGAGGGGAAGTATGGTGCAGAGGGTGTTGATTGATGAGGATTGGTGGAGCAAGGTAGAATTCTTGCTCAAGTTTACATTACCTGCATTTGAGCTTCTTYGAGATGTAGACACAGACAAACCTTTCTTGGGAGAGATTTATGATGRCATGGATACCATGGTTGAGAAAACCGTGGAAATTATTACACAGGAGGCTCCCACTCTGCTTTTTGTTGAGGTTGATTTTGCTGAGCATGTGAGGTCCATCATTGTTACTAGGTGGAATGGCTTTAACACTCCATTGCACACTTTGGCACATGCTCTAAATCCCAAATTTTATGATGAGGAGTTCATTACTCAAAGCAATGGGAAGAGGAAGGCCCCACATAAGGACAAGGAGGTGGCCATAGGAGTGAAAAAAGCCTTCTAGAGGTTGTTTCTATCTTCTCAACAAACAAAGGCGAGGGAGGAATTTGCTTGTTTTGCTGCTGGATTAGAGGATTTTGCAAACATCTCAGCTTTGGAGGAGAGAAGCACCATGAACGCGGTTAAATGGTGGACTTGTCATGGGGAAAATGGTGTATATTTGCAAAGCCTTGCCACTCGTATTCTATCACAAGTGGCAAGCTCTTCATCAACATAAAGGAATTGGAGCACCTATGGTTTCATTCATTTCGTGAAGCACAACAGGTTCAGATCGTGGAATGCTGAGGATCTTGTACATGTGCATTCAAACCTCCGCCGTGTGTCTCGTAAGGGTGAAGAATATACAAGTGGGCCTCATAAAGAGTGGGATGTGGATGCAGAAAACCTAGACTTAGAGCTCTCTCTTGCTGCTTTTGATATCGTTGATGATGCAAGTGAAAGTGGAATTGCCTCTTCTTCCCATCGAGGCTCTAGTTCTGCTGAACATGCATCTTGTTCTATTTTTGATGACGAGGATGAGGATTGGTACGATATGTAATTGCAGTTGCCTTTAGCTCATGTTTTCTTTCATTTTCAGCACATACAACCTCATTTATAAAGGCTGATTTTGGATTTAAAGCCTCATCTATAAAGACTAATTTTGGATTTTTCTACTTGCATCATGTAATGAATAATATTGATCATCTATGGGATTTAATATGGACACGGTTTTCCGTGTAAAATGTCATTTATGTGTATCATTATGTTTTTCTTGCAATATAATGTTTTATTAAAAAAAAAAACTATATATATATGGCGTTTCCCCCGATGTTTCCATTTTTTGAGGGTCTGTTTCGTACCGTCCCGGTTTCAGAAACTTAGAAACATTTCCCCGTTTTGTGCAACTTAGATATATAGAGTTCGACCCCTCTTCATCACTTACTTGTTATGCAGCGCAAGAGTGGAGGGAAGGAGACTGTTTGCAGGTGAACGAGAGTGGGCATCGTATGAGTCTGCTGTCTATTATTCTACACGGTGATAAATGGCAGCGCTGGAGTTAATTTATTGCAGCTGATATACACAGTTGCAAAGGCAGCAAAGTATAATTTACTGTGTAAAAGGGCAGCAAAGGATTTTTGCTACTAGTGCTGGTTTATAACAGGAATAAAGGACAGCGAAGCATTTCGTTGTCTGCTGGTCATACAGTCAAGTATATTTCATGGTGGTTTATTGTACATGATCTTACATATTATTTGCAAATAAAGGAAGATTGTTTGCTGGAGTTTTCTCCCTTCTTGGGTTTCTCCAGGGTAAATTCTTGTGCATGTGCTCTATTTGAGTACTTCTTCTACTACTATTCATCATTTAGAGTGTCCATCTTTTGTTGGTTGAAAGTTCAAGTTTTGTTTAAAGTGTTGACGAAATTAAAGAAAAAATCTGAATATTAAATCAAGCTCAATAAATTAACACTATTCACTTATTTGAGACACAAACACCGAATTTCAATTCACCTACCAAAGGACTTGTTATCACGCAAACCTGCACAAGCAAATCTGCTTAATAATTTTTAGACAGCCAACCCTGTCAAAAATGGAAGCCGCTCCGTTTGGACTGGTGATATCCCAGTCTCAGGGGGTGTCCCTAATAAATGTATACGTCTGTCAAAGTAAGATTTCTGCACGTATTGCAAAGATGAGTAGCACACTAGAAAACACCTGGACTGTTTGGAAACAGTCAAGAATGAGGGTAAATTTAAATGATGGTTTTTTGATGGTTGAGATCAGATTCCGGAGACACATATGACAGCAAAATTAAATGGATTTTGTGTGGAACAAATGCGCTTTAAGTAAAGAAATTTCAAAGTAAATTCATAAAAAACACACTACGCCACGAGAGAATTAGATCAACACAGCCAAGAGATTTAGAGAGTTAGAATGAAACATAACTATATCAAATCACTCATTACCTGGGAGAGTGTCTGCATCATAATAAGTGATAAGTGACAGGCTGCCATTGAGATCCTTGCCTGCAGTGGAGGTGGTGGTCAAGACCCCGTGGATGAAAGAATGAGAGGTTTTCTGCTGCTAACACTGACTTACGAATGAACTGTCCATGCAATCTGCATATAATGGTAAGGCCTCTCTCTCAAACCTTAGTCGACCTGCTGGCTGGAAATGAGGGGATAAATCACTCCAAAGTAAAAACTCTGCATGCACACTCAATATGACCTCCTTTTCTGCTTCTAGAAAAGTTTTTAACTGTTTGAATAGCCTTTTCCTCCCTTAAAAATGGTTTTTCTTGCTGTTTATATAAAGCAAAAAAAACATCCTTTTCATCATCTTTAAACTTATCAAGATTATCTTCAAACACACTCCTCTTTATTTACATCTTCAGCCATCCCATTGGATTATGTCATTATTGTAACATTAGTATAAGTTGCTGAAGACCTTCCTGTAGGTGTTGTTTCCACTATGCAGTGCTGGTCTTCAACATGAAATTGCATTTTCTATGATTTTGTCTACAGGAAGTTCCCTCAGTCCACCATATATCCATTCAGCAGTTCAAACTGCCTGTAACAGCTGCACATATTTACCCTTATCGCCATCACAAGGTCGTCCCTATCAAATATAAATGGAAATTAGCATAGAAGGTAACCCCCTGTAGTTGTGCACTGTCTTTGCTTTAGGGGTTTGGGTAGAAGTTCCATAGATTCATAGGGATATTTGATCTTGTGATAAACTTGAGGAGAGTGGTATATCTCTTGGAATGTAGCACTGTTCCTCACGTTCCAAACTGCCCCTGAAACAACAGCTGACCATGAATCCTTCACTCCAATCATCTACGAAGCTGCATCCTATCTGCTAGAGTGAACTGGCACAAAACTAGCAGTTGATGATCTCCCTCATTATTTCCTTTACATAATAAGCATTGCCAGTATTTTGCAACATTCTCCTTTTGAGGTTGTCCCATTCAAGAATCTTATGGAGAGAACTACCCAAAGAAAGATTCTAAATTTAAAAATAATTTTCAATATTTCTTGCCATAGTCCACCACCAGACTTGGCTCAGACATTTGCTGGGTATGCTGTTTTCCGGTGTTAAGACCTCCACTCATTCACAACATGGATCTGGAATATATGGTATCTCCTGGCTGTAAATTTTGGTTGAGTGACGTCAAACCCCAAGGATATTTTTCCCAACCTGAAGACTTTCTTATCCATGAAACCTGTACCTGCTGTTTGCCCAAGAAAATTCCTCTGCACTGACCTGGGTATCTGCACTTTAGGCTGCTGTTTATGGCAGCAAATCACCTCAATGTTAACTACCAAGCATGACGACGAACATTTGCATTTGAGACTATTTCTTACCCCTTTTAATTCCTCAATCATTATAGAAGGATAGGCTGTTTCCTTGCAGCATGTACATGGTGATAATCTTTCTAGTGTCAAACCTGCATAACATACTCGCCCTCCAGACTCCACACATGGCTCTAATTCTCTACAGCGCTGGTTTTAATATAGCACAGTGTGAGTCGTGACTGCTGACTCACTGCCTTGTGCTTTTTGAGACCCTGTTTCCAACTCCCCTTCACACTAAGAACCTGTGGATTCAGCCTGCTACAGGAACAATGCTGAACTTGTCTGATGAATGATACTTACAGCAGCACCCTCCATATAAATACACGTCATTGCAAAGGACATGTGTAGGTCAACCCCAACATCTTTTGGCAACAAAGGTCAGCTCCAAAGTGGTATCCATAGGTCGGCCCTGTTGATGATTAGAGCTCGGACAAGTGCTTTTGTATAGGCTAAGTGTCAATCACGCAGAAGTTGTCCAAAGCCTCTCTAGGTACTTGCTTAATTTATTAAGTGACTTTTATATTTCTTTTCTAAGTTAACTTAAAAAATACACATTAATTAATTTAATTAATTAATGTTGGCTATTGGCTAGGGTTTGCTAAGGTTAACTGAATTATTCACTTAAGTGAATTGGATGAGATCTTGACCATTGATCTCAAGTGAGGCTTAGGATTTAATCATAGCCATCCATCACTTTGGAAGATTAAGGGTTAGGGTTTTGGTCAATGAAATGTTATAAAAGAAAGCCCGATGAGAGAAGAAAGACACACATTCAGTTGACAGTCATTGAGAGAGTGATTTTCTCAAGTGCAGAGTGAGAGACTCAAGGCTGAGGAGAAATAAGTGTTGCAGTAGAAAATTCAGGGGAAGGGAAATTGAGTGGAGGCCGAGTTAGCTGAATTCCAGAGGGCTGAAATCCGTACCAGCTGCTTGTGTGAAGGGTCCGCGTAGAGATCCATACGACAACCCTACGAGAAGAGAGAGAGAGAGAGAGGGAGGCTGAGCAGATTGGGGTTTCAGTGGGTCGAGTTTTCCAGAGGGGCCGAGTTACAGGTTCCATTGCTGTACAAATTCTGTATTTCTTAGTGGGCCAAATAATAATAAAATCAATTGAATGCTAGTTTTCCCAAGTTGGGTTTCCAGGGTAAAAACTTGTGTAATGTGTGATTGATTTTTCTACTTGCATTTCCGCTGCATTTATCGTTAAAATACCAATGTATTTTTATTCAACAGCGTCAAATTTAATTACTGGGCTAATTAAAATTCCGGATATAAAAAAATGTTAGAGAGTTAAAATCAGATATGGTATTCTGGGTTTTTAACATGGTATCAAAGCTATAAACTCCGAAGGAGTAGGAGATCAGATTTGTCACAGGTTATTAACATATTACTTTCCAACAGTTTGTTATTCTTTGGTCAGATTATTTTGATTGGATAGGGGGATAACTGCAACTGGACTGAGATTTGAAGATCGATTGGAGGGTGCATCCAACTATAGTCCTTGGACGGAAAGGATAACATTGATGCTTATGGAGAATGGTATTTGGGAGTTTGCAGATCAGAAACTCACCCCTCATACTGATGCCACCCAAATGGCTGACCATAACAGATAGGACGTGAAAGCCGGGAGGATCATTTTGGATGCAGTAAAGGATCATGTGACCCCTCATCTATCCGGAAAGAAGACAACCAGGGATATGTGGGAGGCTTTGACGAAGCTATACTAGAGCGATAACCAAAATAGGAAGATGGTGCCGAGAGAGAAACTCGGGGGCACCAATATGTTCAGATCAAATACAATAGCTTCTTATCTCACCAGGATCACATAGATTCGTGATGAGTTGGCAACAGTTGGGGAGGTAGTGTTAGAACAAGAGTCGGTGAGGACGACCCCGAATGGCTTTACTAAGTCATGGGCTTCTTTTGTCAAAGGCATTATGGCACGAGAAAACCTCACTGATTGGGAGAGATTGTGGGATGATTTCATCCAGGAAGAGATTCGGGAGGAATCTCTGTATGGAGGCCAGCGCAAGGGTGATGACGATTGGAACCTTTCCCTTGCAAGTCATGCAAGGATGGGCAAGGGGAAGACCAAGACGAATACGAGTGGAGAGGCCACCTCTCAGAATGGAAAGAAGAAAGACATGAGCAAGTTGAAATGCTTTGCTTGTCACAAGTTTGGCCATTATGCAGATTAATGTCCAACCAAAAAGAAGGGCAAGAATAAGGCACAGGTTGCAACATCAGCTGACACACAGGTAAGTGAGTTTGCCACCAAGTTTGAGGAGTTCTCGTTGGTATCTTGTCTTTCTGGCACCGTAACCAAGGGTGCCTAGTTCGTGGACAATGGTGCTTCTCGTCATATGATGGGATCACGGGATTTGTTCACCAATATTTTAGAGGTAGATTCAAAGCTACATGTGGAGCTTGGTAATAATGCCAAGTGTGCAGTAGAGGGGGTTGGGACCATTTAGTTTTAGCTAGACATGAAGTCCTTTGGAAGTGATAGATATGCTATATGTTCCAGGGCTAACCAAGAACCTACTCACAGTCTCAGCCATAGAGGACAAGGGGTATGAAGTCTATTTCCAGGATGGATAGGTACTTGTCATGCCAAGAGCTTCTAGTCCAATCTCAGGATGAGTAATTGGAAGCAGAGAAGGTAACTTGTACTTGCTGAAGGCTCAACCTGTACATGCCCTAGTTCAAGATAGTGATAGACAACTTATGCGAGCTATGGCATAGGAGGATGGGTCACTTGCACCACAAAGCTTTATCGATATTGAGGGAGATTGTCACTGGCCTTCCATAGTTCAGTGTAGAGCAGTAGGGTGTGTGCAAGGGATGTGCACTTGGCAAGTATGCCAAGAAGACCTTTCCTAGCAGTGATAGCAGGTCCAAGGGGATATTGGATCTGGTGCATTTTGACGTATGTGGTCTTATGTCAGTGGCATCTTTGAGTGGTTACAACTACTATGTAACCTTCATTGATGATTTCTCCAGGAGAACATGTATTTACTTCATGAAGACCGAGGATGAGGTCTTCAGTCGATTTTAGGAGTTTAAGATTCTCGTGGAGAACCAAACGGGGAGGAAGGTCAGAGTTCTAAGGTCAGACAATGGAGGCAAGTATACCTCCAACGACTTCAATAATTTATGCAAGAAGGCAAGAATTAAGGAGGTGGCAGTGCCATACAACCCATAGCAGAATGGGGTGGCAGATAGGAAGAACAGGGCCATAGTTGGAGTTGCCAAAGCAATGATCCATGATCAAAACTTGCCAATGTTCCTTTAAGCAGAGGCGTGAAACATGACAATTTATATTCAGAACGTGAGTCCTCATAAGGTCTGGGAGGACAAGACTTCTGAGGAGGCGTTCATAGGAGTGAAACCGGAGGTTGGGCATTTTCGCATCTTTGGGTGTCCAATATATAATCATGTACCTTCAGAGAAGAGGACAAAGCTGGAGCCCTCAACACAAAAGGGCAACTTTGTGGGATACAATGAGACTTCAAAGGCGTATCGAGTGTACATTCCATCGCAGGGGAAGATTGTGGTGAGGAGGGATGTCAGATTTGAGGAGAGATGAGCCTTTAGGAAGTCACATGGATCCCTTCCAGTGGCGGGAGAGGATAAGGAGTGAGAGACTCTGAAGATTGAGGAGACACTAGCAGCAAGGACTTAGTCTTCAAATTAGGATGAGTTGGAAGCTCCTTCCAGTTTTGTCAAGAGGAGGCCGAAATGGCTTGTGCAAATACTAAGAGATGCTGAAGAGCATGTGGAGGCTCCTAGGAGTACTTTCAAGGAGAGCAGACCACCGAGACAGTTTCCTAGTTACATGGCGCTCATGAGTGACATCATTTATTCTGAGCCTACGATTGTCGATGATGTAACGTCCCCACTATATTCCCTAATTTAATCAATGCTTAATGTAGATATAATGTGTTGCTATGACCAAGCGATGTAATATGCGAATTGTATTTCTGAATTTTAATAAATAAAATGTAATGCCAGTTGCTAGGGAACAGAGACAGAGATGGGGATGATTAATCCACAAGAGAGGGGAGGTTCTAAGAGGATGTCTAAGAGAGGGGTCCAAAGGGGAATCATCCATGTTTATTAATTCAACCCACTTCCTAAAATTTCTATTGGTATATGAACCTTCTAATTTTCTAATTGAGTGTTCCCAAAGCCAATTATTGAATACATGTAAGAGAGTGGGTGTGAGAACTCACATCCCATAGTTATTGGGAGCATGGGGGTTGAGTACAATCAGCTTGAGGAAATGTGTAAGTCAAGCAAGTAAGCCAAAGAGACGAAAATTCGTATAAGGAGTTACAACAGTTTTAGACAGTCATGTTTTTGATGAACAATAAGCAGAGAACAGGGAAAAAGAGAATTGAAGCTGGAGCAACCATGGAGGGCGAATTCTGGAGCAAATGGAGGGCAAATTCTGGAGCAAAAGATTGAAAATTCAGGTTGTCAGGTCTGAAGAGTGAACTCATGTGTGAGTTGCATTGTAACAAGAAGTGATTGTTGTTGTTTTCTTGGTAATTTTCCTAGCAATGAGCTCCTTTGAGTTTTCTAGCAGTGGGATTTCTGGTTAGTTGCGCAAGAGAGACCCTGATAAACAAATGGGATGCCCAATGGACTGAGATCAGTGAAGGGTTACATTCCTTGGGTTGGGTAGGTCGAGAGGAAGAGAGCTGGTAGAAAATCGAGATAGTTGTAGGAGAATTTCAGTAGGTTGTGAGATTCTTTGAGCTGTGAGTGGACAGTGAGAGACCACCCTCTTTTGTGGATTGCTAGCCCCAACTCGAGGGTGACTTGCTGTTGAGATTTGGAACAACAAGTCTATGATTGGGTGGAACGTCCGTCCCAAGCAGCTGGTTGCACAATCGTATTTAAAAGATAAGTGTTTTATCTTGTTTCTGTGTTGCAGTATGAGTTTAATTGTTGTGTATTAACTCTGTGTTTGAGGATAATTTATATGCTGCTGTATTTGAGTTTATTAGCTGCATTTTATGTTTATTTTAGAATGTTGTAGCTGCATCTAGTTCATTCTATCAGGAAATCATTAAAACTGTATGTTTTTCTATAGCTGGTAAGCTACAAGATTAGTTAGTAGAAAATTTTAATTTTATGAGTATTTTCTTTTGTAATGGACCTTAGCTGGGCTAGAGAACGTTACAGAGGAGGCAACATGCCACCAAGTTTGGAGGGAAGCTATGATGGAGTCATCTTCCATCATAAATAATGATGTATGGGATATTGTGTTGAGGTCAGAGGGTAAATCAATGGTGAGCTCGAGATGGATCTTTAAGATCAAGCATACTGTAGATGGAAGTATTGAAAAGTACAAAGCAAAATTCATGGCAAGAGGGTTCTCCCAGAAGGAGGGAGTGGACTATGAGGAGACATTTGCTCCAGTCGCTAGGTATAATTCTATCAGGGCTATCATATCTATTGCTTTAGAGATGGGGTGGAGGATACATCAGATGGATGTGAAGACATCCTTCCTGAATGGAGTAATTGAGGAGGAGGTGTACATTAAGCATCCTTAAGGCTTTGAAGTGCATGAGAGAGATTCTCATGTTTGTAGATTGAAGAAGGCATTATATGGACTCAAGCTGGCATCGAGAGCATGGTACTCGAGGATTGATGGGTAGTATTTGTTAGGCATGGGCTTCACCAAGAGTGAGGTGTATCCACTCATCTTGGTACCTATTGTGATCCACTGTGATAATCAGAGTTGTATCAAACTGTTGGAGAATCCAGTGTTTCATGATAGGTCCAAGCACATAGAGATCAAATATCACTTCACCTGAGACAGAGTCCAGAGGGGAGTAATAAAGCTTCAATATATCTCCACAGATGAGCCGGCTGCAGATATTCTCACCAAAGCTTTGATGAAAGGGAAATTTGTTTTTTTCAGAGATAAGATGGGAGTGGTGCAAAATACCTCCCTTGTTAGGAGGGAGTGTTGATGATTATAGCTCGGACAGGTGCTTCTGCATAGGCTAAATGTCAAGAATGTAGAAGTTGTCCAAAGCCTCTCTAGATACTTGCTTAATTTATTGAGTAAGTGACCTTTATATTTCTTTCCTAAGTTTAACTTAGGAAAAGCAGATTGATTAATTTAGTTAATTAATGTTGGCTATTGGCTAAGGTTTTCTAAGGTTAAGTAAATTAGATGAGATCTTGACCATTGATCTTAAGTGACACTTAGGATTTAATCCTAGCCATCCATCACTTTGGAAGAAAGGGTTAGAGTTTTGGTTAATGAAATGTTATAAAAGAAAGCCCGAGGAGAGGAGAAAGACACACATTCAATTGACAGTAATTGAGAGAGTGATTTTCTCAAGTGAAGAGTGAGAGACTCAACGTTGAGGAGAAAGAAGTGTTGCAACAAAAAATTCCGGAGAAGGGAAATTGAGTGGAGGCCAAGTTCGTTGAATTCCAGAGGGCCAAAATCCATACCAACCGCTTCTATGAAGGGTTTGCACAGAGATTTGTACTGATCTGTACGACGACCATACGAGAGGAGAGAGGGAGGGAGGATGAGTAGATTGGGGTTTTGGCAGGCCGAGTTTTCTAGGGGGCCCAAGTTACAGGTTCCATTGCTATACAAATTTTGTATTTCTCAGTGGGCCAAATAATAATAAAATCAACTGAATGTTGGTTTCCCAAGTTGGGTTTACAAGGTAAAAACTTGTGAATGTGTGATTCACTGATTGATTTTTCTACTTGCATTTCCGCTGCATTTATTAATTTTTTCTGAAGAAAAAAGTGTAAATTTTATTTCATCCTTTGGAGAAAAGAAATTTACATTCTGTAGATACATGTCCCCATGTCCCCATGTATTATACTCGAGGCAAAGAAAAGCCTCCCATAATACTGCCAAAAAACCAACATGGCCAGCCTAATATCCAAAAAAACGAAACCCGTCCCAAAAAAGAGTCTAGCAAGGACCCATCCTTTATAGAAGATCACTTTTATACATATATCCCAAATATAGTCTGCTGCAAAATCCTCCATATAAAGACTGTTGTATGATCTATCATGCTATTCGAGGCATAAATACCAAAAAATCATAAGAGCAACCTATGAAACATGACAGAATACGATCCCAAAAAAAATATGCATATCTGTGGACTGAAAAGAATGATATCCCAAGAACCCAAAACTAATCCGGAGTCTCCACAGGCCCCCTGACAGCAAAGGACCTGTTGACCGCCTATTCAACTAGGAGGTCAACTCCATGTGCCATGAAGTAATGCATCATCAGATGCTAACATGTCGAAGACA
>ML805847.1:317171-329286 GCA_009831015.1 Picea engelmannii
TTTATATTATTAGTATTTGCAATCATCATCTATTCATCTCACGTTTTGTTTAAGACTTGCAGATTACTTCAAGGGGAAACTATTGGGATAGATCCAAGCACGAATTTACTCTTACTTCTCGTTTACACTCCAAAATATTTTCTGATTATTTCCATGTTCTTCCGTTTCTGATTTTAGTAGCTAATAGGCTTAGATAGGTCAATTAAAACACTATAATTTTCTGGTTTATACATGCATGAAATTTCTGCTAAAAACAAAAATTTCATAACATCCTTTGAGTGTGTTGCAGCTCAAATTAGTGAGCAATAGCTTGTTGATTTTTGCAGGTTTTCGCCAGGACAAGAGGGCATATTGCCCATTTTCGTGCACAACACACCCTCAAACAACTCCTCTCATTGTGGTAAATGTTTCTCCTTTCCTTCTATACTCTAAATCACTGTAAAACAAGCCCAAAGGAGTTGTACCCAAGTGGCTTGCATTCCTTCCCTTTTCATCTTAGTTTTGGAAGTTTAGATTAGATCTCTTTCATTTATTTTTCTTGCTTAGTTTAGCTAGATTAGTTGTGATTTCTACATGCATACCTAAATTAAAATAATCTATAGTAGATCTCATAACATATGCTAGCTTAGAGCCCATGGAGGCATCGTGGATATTTTGCTTTCAGTTTATCTTACCTTGCATGCAATCTTTAATCTCTTAAAGCTTCACCATCACATATGCATGCACTAATTGGTTAATTAACTTTTCCCTTCTGTCTTTTACTTCACATGCAAGTAACTGAAGAGGTTCAAGTCAAAGTGACAGCGTGGACTTTGAACCTAGGCATTGTGCCTCTGAGGACACACTAAGTGAGCAGGACTTAGCTCACGTTTGCAAGTGTGTATAAGGACGACAACGAGACCTATGCAAATAACCAATTTCTGCTCCATCTTTAAACTCTGTGATCATCCATGATCCCACATCCATATTTCCGCTACATTTATTGTTAAAATACCAGTGTATTTTTATTCATCAATTTTAGATTTAATTAGTGGGTTAATTACAATTTTGGGTATAAAAAAATGTTAGAGAATTAAAATCAGATCTGGTATTCTGGGTTTTTAACAACCCCAATATCTTTTGGCAAGATAGGTCAGCTCCAAAGTGGTATCCATAGGTCGACTCAATTCTGTGTGCCTCTTCATTGGCCACCAAAACAAAAGAACTTGCAATCTGACAATAGAGAAGTTGACCCACCTCCCTTTTGCTTGACAAAATTCGCATGCGGGACATCTTGGCTTGGGTTTCCCGCTTTCTATTAACATTAGCAACTTTATTTACCTTTTTTACTTTTTCATTGCATGACAAGATTGACAAACAAAGTCAACTAAACTTTTTGACCAAAATTAACATCATGAAGCCGCCACTTGTGCCTAATAGGTCGAATAACCTTCTTCCTTTGCAAGACTATAGAAAACACCAAATGTGGATAAGGAAGGGAGTCATGATTTTTATGCTTGACCATATTAATAAATAGATTGGTGCGCCATTTGTAAACCTTATGAAAAGCCCTCCGGACTAGCTGCCACATGTCACCTTAAAAAACAATTCAGTTTTTTGACACTGCTCTTAACCCTTCACTCTTCCAAACTCTGGAACCTCATACCACACCTCCACTGCTTGCTTCGAACTATGACATCCACCTATACCTTCCATACATGGAAACTGCTAATTATAGACATACCAAAAAAACATTCCTTTTCCAAAAAACCAAAAACAAAAAGCGAAAAAGACTGATCACAACTAGATGGAACATTAGTCTATCATTGACACACAACAAAAAACAAAAAAGTGAAAAAGCAAGTAAAAGTGATAGTCTCGCATGTGAACGAAAGCAGTCTCATTGGACTTGTATTTTGACAAGGATAAAAAATATGTAATCATCTCTTTATGTAGGTCCCGGATCCCTTGATACTGAATAATGCAAAACTGCTAAAAATAATAGTTTTCTAGAATTGGATGAAAAAGCAAGTCTAGAAGGAAGCTTGACCAATGCCAATGTCTAGATGCATCTAAATTGAGACTAGTGTGATGGAATCTTGTTGTATCTTAACCCTCTAGTTACACAAGTACTATTTGGGGTTAATAATGTCTACTCAAGGGGACGACACCCCCTATGGGGTGTCTAGAACTACTGAATCTCTATACTCTGAAGCTTTGCGATTGATCAATGAAAAAACTGGCCTATAACAAGGTGATTGTCCATTGGGCATTGGAGTCAATTGCTTGGTACCTCAACTGCTCAATTGGAATGAGGTAACAATTGTGCCTACCCATTTATAATCGCAACCTGCAACCATCCAAAAAGTATCCTCCTCCCACTAGAAAATAAACCGAAGTCAACAACTGGGAGAAAGCCACCTGGTCATATACCAATAATGAAGACACCTGCTAGGCACGAAGAAATCCACCAATGAGGCTAACGGGCTCTAAGGTACAAACCCAACCCATTGGTGTGAATATTGATTTGAAGTTGAACCCTGATGAGACTCATCCGATTAGGACCCAATGATGCTTAGTCTTGTTGGATGTGAGATAGTCACCAATAAAGATAATGACCATCAAGGTACTCTAGCTCTTTGGTCAAACCTCAGATAATGTGCTAGAGTCGATGATGAATGTTTTGTTGGGGGAGAGGCAATGATGAAAACCTTTCTCCTCATCACAACACATAAGTCTTGTAGTACAAATATATGGTGCCATGCCCCTAGAGTTGGATGAGGCATACAACCAACGACAACCGACTCAATAACAAGACATGGAGAGACAAAACATTAACACAACCGAGAACATCTCCTATTGTCTCTTCAACACTACTTAGGCCCAATAGAATCGATATTGGATTAGGACAATGGAACATAAGGAACAAGGGCCTAATCCATGCTTGACTATAGAGGTATCTCAGAGCAAATGAAGTAGTTGTTATGTGATATCGGATTTAGCAATCTCAACTTTGGGAAACTCTACCAGTTGGAAATAAAAATAAAACATGGAAATCAAAGACCTCTAGGTACTCAAACATGGACAAGGCACCCTACTATGCTAATTGATGAAAGGAAAATGAATGTAAGACTATAATAAAGTGAAAGACACGACAAAACAACAATCTAGAAATGAGGACAAGCAGCTAAAAATGGAAAAATCAATGAAAAAAAAAAGGGGAAGAGGGACTCTAACTACCCCCCAAAACTCCCCAAAACTCACTTTTTTTAATATATAAGAAGTTGTCATGGAAAGTACAATTACATACACTGCCCATTGACTGGTAGCTCCTCTCTCACGACATCCAAATCAACGAGGTAAAAAGTGTTGGGATCCGTTGTTGCATCAATAAGGTAAGGTCCAACCACCAACTATCAAACTTGCCATAGGCTCTAGATTTCTCATTCTTGTCCCACAATAAGACCAAGTCTCCCACCTACAAAGATCTATCTCTGGCTCTATGATCAAACACCTTCTTCACCTAACTCTGATAATCTACAAAATGATCATAGGCAGTTTGATGTCTTTTATCAAGCTATGCAAAGTGGTCTATGTGAGCTTGAAGGGCTTCCCTGTTGGTAGTGAACTACTCCAACAACTTGTAAACTGTTAGTCTCGAGTTGACTAGCAAGACCACACCTAAGCCACATACTAGCTCAAATGGACCCTTGCATGTCACATGCTTCTTGGTAACATGGTCAACCCATAATGCAAACTTGAAGCAATTGTTCGAAGATCTCTTATCCTCTCCAACTACCTTTGCGATGATGCGAATGAGGTTTTTGTTACTGGACTTTGCTAGGTTGTTCCCCTCTAATTGGTTGAATGAGACAAAGTAATGTTGTACTGGGAATAAAAAGTCATCAACTTTGCTAAGTGGAAGACACTAACATTGTTTGTGGTGATCTTGCTAGGTACACCAAATCGTATGATAATGTTCTCCTCAAGGAAACTGACAATAACTGCACTGGAAAAGGTCTTTAAAAGGTACTGCCTCCACCTATCTGATGAAATAATCTACAGTTGCAAGTATCCAACTAAATCCATTGGAACTTTTATGGTGACCAATAAAATCAGGCCCCCACTACTAGAATGCAGCTTGTACTATGACTAGATCTAGAGGCAATGCTGGCAATCTGTGTTTCCCCTCAAAGTGCTGGCAGAGGTCACATGCATGGACATAAGCATGTGTGTTCGCAAATAAGTTGCACCAATAGTACGCTACTCACATTATCTTATGTGCGATGGTTATGGCTGAGAAATGTCCATCGTGTGAACTTGCATGTAATTCCCACAAAAGCTTTTTGGACTCAGGTGGGTCAACACATTTGAGGATAACCCCGTCGGAGTTTCTCCACCCAAGTCCACCCTACACCAAACAAAACTTAGTTGCACGAAGCTTAAGGGACCGCTTTTGCACCTTATCAAGATTAACAAGACATGACAAGTTTTTAAAATAATAAACAATGTCGAATTACCAATCATGCTGCTCTGATGAATATAATAGTGCATTTACCTTACTGAGTGGTTGCAAATGCTCAATGATGGCTCTCTCCATGGTATAAAGGTTGCTCTCAACCATCAATTTGGCCTGCTGATGTATTAACATCGGACATGTACTTCCACATAGGCTCGGTGTCTAGCATGTGGAAGTCGTCCTTGTAACCCTAAAAAAACCTTAGGAAGTTCACTTTATGAGTCTTTTATTAATGTGAATGCTTTTTTAATTAATTAAGTTAAATGTCTAAGTTTACTTGGCATTAGTAACTTAAGTGAGTCGATTAAGTCCTAGCCGTTAGATCTCAAGTGAACGTGAGATTAGATCTCAACCGTTGATCACTTTAGGAGATCTAGGGTTTTGGATTTAGGGTTAACTCAATGTAATAAAAGGAAGCCTAGGTGAGAGGATGGGACACACTGAGTAGAGAGTGAGAAGATCTCGTTGAGCGGGTGAAGAGAGTTCATCCAAGTGTGAGTGGGCACGGAGGAAAGGTGCAAAGAGGCAGTGAGGGCGATAGCAGCTAGGTGGGTTAGAGTATCGCTACATTGCAATCCTATGAAGGGCCATTATCCCAAGAAGGGAGCCCTGATTTTATAGCAACAAAATCATCACAGATTTGGTTTTCCCGAAGGGTTTTTCCAGGGGTTATTTACCCAAAATCTATGGTGCAATGTGTGATTGGTTTCTGTTTTTAATGCTTCCTCTAATGTTTTGTTGATAACCTAGTTGTGCTAGTAATTAATAAAGCGAGTTTATTTGGATTATTAGTCGTGTGCTGGGTTTGCAGGTATTTGAACATGGTATCAGAGCCGAGACTAACAAAATTGGATTTGCATAGAGACTGGGTTTTGTAGCAATGAGAAAATTTATTTTATGCGGGAATTATTTTTTCTAGATGTTGCAGAGTTGCGGGGTAAAAACAAATTAAAATAAAAAAAAGGAGGAAGAAGAAGTCCGTACAACAACGTATGGACGTCGTACGACGTACATATTAGCCGCCAATTGATTGTTGGGTTGTGTTGGTGATTGCATGCTGAGCTGAAGGGACGATTGCAATAATTAAGGTGCTGAGTGAAGGCTCGTGTGGAAGTCTTAGGCTAAGATAGCAACCATAAATGAGTTGTTGAAGGTTGATTGACGACTGCGACTTGAGATGGAACAACGAACTAAGTGTAGAGAAGCTGCACGAGTGAGTGGTCTGCTAAAGAAGATCTGCCAGTAGGAAAGGAGTTGGGCGGAGGCTGTAGGGACAATCGGTTAAGAGAGCTGGGCGACAGACGTAAAGTAGATCAACCGACAAGAGATTACAGTGGTGGTTGGGAAAAGGAAAATATGGGGAGGTGAACTGCTGTAGCCGCTGATTGTAGTCAGCGCGTGGAGCTGGGATGAGCCGAGGAAGACAAGCGACAAAGAAAATCTCAAGGGCCTAATCCATGCTTGACTATAGAGGTATCTCAGAGCAAATGAAGTAGTTGTTATGTGATATCGGATTTAGCAATCTCAACTTTGGGCAACTCTACTAGTTGGAAATAAAAATAAAACATGGAAATCAAAGACCTCTAGGTACTCAAACACGGGCAAGGCACCCTACTATGCTAATTGGTGAAAGGAAAATGAATGTAAGACTATAACAAAATGAAGGACACGACAAAACAACAATCTAGAAATGAGGACAACAGGCTGAAAATGGAAGAATCAATGAAAGAAAAAAGGGGAAGAGTGACTCTAACTACCCTACAAAACTCACCTTTTTTAATATATAAGAAGTTGTCATGGGAAGTACAATTACATACACTGCCCATTGATTGGTAGCTCCTCTCTCACGACATCCAAATCAGTGAGGTAAAAAGCGTCGGGATCTGTTGTTGCATCAATAAGGTAAGGTCCAATCACCAACTGTCAAACTTGCCATAGGCTCTAGATTTCTCATTCTTGTCCCACAATAAGACCAAGTCTCCCACCTGCAAAGATCTATCTCTGGCTCTACGATCAAACACCTTCTTCACCTAACTCTGATAATCTACAAAATGATCATAGGCAATTTGATGGTTTTTATCAAGCTATGCAAAGTGGTCTATGTGAGCTTGAAGGGCTTCCCTATTGGTAGTGAACTACTCCAACAACTTGTAAACCGTTAGTCTCGAGTTGACTGGCAAGACCACACCTAAGCCACATACTAGCTCAAATGGACCCTTGCATGTCACATGCTTCTTGGTAACATGGTCAACCCATAATGCAAACTTGAAGCAATTGTCCGAAGATCTCTTATCCTCTCCAACTACCTTTGCGATGATGCGAATGAGGTTTTTGTTACTGGACTTTGCTAGGTTGTTCCCCTCTAATTGGCTGAATGAGACAGAGTAATGTTGTATTGGGAATAAAGTGTCATCAACTTTGCTAAGCGGAAGACTCTAACATTGTTTGTGGTGATCTTGCTAGGTACACCAAATCGTATGATAATGTTCTCCTCAAGGAAATTGACAATAAGTGCACTAGAAAAGGTCTTTAAAAGGTACTGCCTCCACCCATCTGATGAAATAATCTATAGTTGTAAGTATCCAACTAAATCCATTGGAACTTTGATGGAATTGACCAATAAAATCAGGCCCCCACTACTAGAATGGAGCTTGTACTATCATCTATGACTAGATCTAGAGGCAATGCTGGCAATCTTTGTTTCCCCTCAAAGTGGTAGCAGAGGTCACATGCATGGACATAAGCATGTGTGTTTGCAAATAAGTTGCGCCAATAGTACGCTACTCACATGATCTTATGTGCGATGGTTATGGCTGAGAAATGTCCACTGTGTGAACCTGCATGTAATTCCCACAAAAGATTTTTGGACTCAGGTGGGTCAACACATTTGAGGATAACCCCGTTTGAGTTTCTCCACCCAATTCCACCCTACACCAAACAAAACTTAGTTGCACGAAGCTTAAGGGACCGCTTTTGCACCTTATCAAGATTAACAAGACATGATAGGTTTTTAAAATAATAGACAATGTTGAGATACCAATCATGCCGCTCTGATGAATATAATAATGCATTTACCTTACTGAGTGGTTGCAAATGCTCAATGATGGCTCTCTCCATGGTATAAAGGTTGCTCTCAACCATCAATTTGGTCCGTTGATGTATTAACATCTGACATGTACTTCCACATAGGCTCGATGTCTAGCATGTGGAAGTCATCCTTATAACCCTCAAAAAACCTTAGGAAGTTCACTTTATGAGTCTTTTGTTAAAGTGAATGATTTTTTAATTAATTAAGTTAAATGTCTAAGTTTACTTGGTATTAGTAACTTAAGTGAGTTGATTAAGTCCTAGCCGTTAGATCTAAAGTGAACGTGAGATTAGATCTCAACTGTTGATCACTTTAGGAGATCTAGGGTTTTGGATTTAGGGTTAACTCAATGTAATAAAATGAAGCCTAGGTGAGAGGATGGGACACACTGAGTAGGGAGTGAGGAGATCTCGTTGAGCGAGTGAAGAGAGTTCATCCAAGTGTGAGTGGGCACTGAGGAAAGGTGCAAAGAGGCAGCGAGGGAGATAGTAGCTAGGTGGGTTAGACTATCGCTGCATTGCAATCCTATGAAGGGCCATTATCCCAGGAAGGGAGCCTTGATTTTAGAGCAACAAAATCATCACAGATTTGGTTTTCCCGAAGGGTTTTTCCAGGGGTTGTTTACCCAAAATCTATGGTGCAATGTTATTGGTTTCTGTTTTTAATGCTTCCGCTAATGTTTTGTTGATAACCTAGCCGTGCTAGTAATTAATAAAGCAAGTTTATTCGGATTATTAGTTGTGTGCTGGGTTTGCAGGCATCTGAACATGGTATAGGAGCCGAGACTAACAAAATTGGATTTGCATAGACTAGGTTTTGTAGCAATGAGAAAATTTATTTTATGCAGGAATTTTTTTTTCTAGATGTTGTAGAGTTGCAAGGTAAAAACAAATTAAAATTAAAAAAGGAGGAAGAAGAAGTTCGTACAACAACGTACGGACGTTGTACGACATACAAATTAGCTGCCAATTGATTGTTGGGTTGTGCTGGTGATTGCATGCTAAGTTGAAGGGACGACTGCAACAATTAAGATGCTGAGTGAAGGCTCATGTGGAAGTCTTAGGCGAAGAGAAAAACTGTAAATGAGTTGTTGAAGGTTGATTGACGACTGCGACTTGGGATGGAACAACGGGCTAAGTGTAGAGAAGCCGCACGAGTGAGTGGTCTGCTAAAGAATATCTGCTAGTAGGAAAGAAGATGGGCAGAGGATGTAGGGACAGTCGACTAAGAGAGCCGGGGACAGACGTAAAGTAAAGACAGACATAAAGTAAATCAGCTGACAAGAGATTGCAGTGGTGGTTGGGAAAAGGAAAATGTGGGGAGGTGAATTACTGTAGCCGCTGATTGTAGTCAGCTCATGGAGCTGGGACGAGCTGAGGAAGATAAGCGATAAAGAAAAGACGACGAACATAAGGCTACAACAGATTGCGAATTGAGCACGACGGCTGGAAAAAGATAACCGTTGCAAGCAGGCCGCCACAATAGTCGCCAACAACAAGTAGGAAAGGTGCGTGGGCCTGTAGAGGATGCACCAACGTGAGGTGACGGACACATGTGGAAAGGAGAAGTCGATTGTCGGAGAAAGGGTCGAGTGAGCTGCAAATCAACCGCTGGTAAATATGTGTCTGCCAACCAGATACGGGTGCTCCGGTGTTCCAGAGAGGGCTGTAGAACTGCCCAACATAGGCCATAGGGGTCGGGTAATCGTTGGGAAGGTCCGAGCAGTGGGTAGGTATCCCAGGAAACGAGGAGATAGCCCGAGTAACAAGTTGAGATAGCCGGGTAGTGCCCAGAAAGGCTCCAGGCAGCCCAGAAAAGGACTTGGGCAGCAGCGGGAGACTGTGGGCAGGGGTCCGGGCAATGGGCAGCAAACCCGGGGTGCGGGCAACATGATTGGGTAGCAGGTCCGGGAAGCAAAATTTTGAGTTTTCAGAAGGTTGGCGAGCCGACAGCTTCGGGTTTGCGATTTGAAGACAGGGTGGACAGGGTGTCCAACGACAGTCCTTGGAAGGAGAGGATCATGTTGGTGTTCATGGAGAACATGATCTGGGAATTTGCTAATTCTTAGATAACTCCTCCAACAAACGGGGTAGAACAGGTCATCCATAATCAAAAGGATGTGAAAACTAGGTGCATTATTTTAGATGGAGTGAAGGATCACTTGATCCCTCATTTATCGAGAAAGACAGTTGTCAGGGACATGTGGGAGGCTTTGAAGAGTTTGTTTTAGAGCAAGAATGAGAATCACAAAATGGTGCTAAGAGAGAAGCTCAGAGACAAAGATGACAGGATCGGACACGGTGATAAGTTATCTCACTTGGACCCAACAGGTTCGAGATGAGGTCGCTGCAATTGGGGAGACAATGGTTGATTCAGATTTGGTGAGTACGACACTCAAAGGGTTCAGGAAGGAGTGGACATTGTTCATCAAAGGAATCATAGCACGAGAGACCCACCTTGATTGGTCAAGGTTGTGGGATGACTTCGTCAGGAGGAACTTCAGGATGAAGAACTGAATGGGGGTAGGTCCAAGGTTGATGATGAGAACGTTGCTCTTGCCAGCTTGGTAAAGAAGGGCAAGTTCGAGAAGTTGTCAGTGGAGAGTCTACCTCTCGAGACGACTAGAAGGACATGAGCAAGTTCAAGTGCTATGCATGTCGCAAGTTTGGGCACTATGCAGGACAATGTTCGAACAAGAAGAAGGGGGGAAACAAGACGCAAGCAGATATAGCTATGTTGGCAAAGGCTCAAATGGATGAGTTTTCTAAGAAGTTTGAGTAGTTAGAGCTCGCTCTTATTTCCCAGATTACTTTGGGCACCATATCACCTGATGCATGATTGATAGATAATGGAGCCACATGTCATAGGACAGGAACACGAGAGGTGTTCGAGAGCTTCACAAAGTTTGACTCAGATCTGTATGTGGAACTTGGTATGGGAACCAAGCATGCAGCGCAGGGATCTGGAATAGTACCATTCAAGATTGAGTCAGAAGGCATATTGAGACTGACAAATGTGTTATGGGTGCTAGAAATCAGGATGAGTGTTCTCTCAGTCTCAGTGATTGAGAAGAAGGGCTATGAGGTCTTATTCTGAGATGGACATGCGATGATCATGCTTGAAGGATCTAGCTCAGACAAAGCAGTTGGCTTTGGAGTTAGAGAGATAAAACTGTATAGGCTAAAGGGCCAGCCTATGTGAGCTATGGCAAGCAACATTAGAGTGACAGAGGGCAAGGAGCAATTAGCTTCAAAGGTTGAGCAACTTAGAGGGAGTCAACCTTCACATTCTAGTAGGAAGGAGCAATCTTCCAAGTCTATCTAGAAGAAGTCATGGTACGAGATGACCATGCAAGATGCTCAGAAGCAAGAGGCTTCTAGGAGCATATGCAACCACTCTTCGTAGCCGAGTCCTAGTGAGATGGTTGAGATAGCTTTCGTGTAAGAGGGAGCAACCAATCAGATGGATTGGAGAGCAGACACGGTAGCAGATATGATAGCAAAGATAGAACCACCTCCAGGTGGTAGAAGTAGCTTCATCGCTAAGAGGGAGTTTTGATATATCAACATCAGAATGGTACTTCCGCATAGGCTTAGTGTCTAGCATGTGGAAGTTGTCCTTGTAACCTCTCAAAAAACCTTAGGACATTCACTTTATGAGTCTTTTATTAAAGTGAATGATCTTTTAATTAATTAAGTTAAATGCCCAAGTTTACTTGGCATTAGTAACTTAAGTGAGTCAATTGAGTTCTAGTTGTTAGATATAAAGTGAACGTGAGATTAGATCTCAATCGTTGATCACTTTAGGAGATCTATGGTTTTGGATTCAGGGTTAACTCAATGTAATAAAAGGAAGCCTAGGTGAGAGAATGAGACAAACTGAGTAGAGAGTGAGGAGATCTCATTGAGCAGGTGAAGAGAGTTCATCCAAGTGTGAGTGGGCAGGACTGAGGAAAGGTGCAAAGAGGTAGCAAGGGAGATAGTAGACAAGTGGGCTAGGCTATCGCTGCATTGTAATCCTCTGAAGGGCCCCGAGGAAGGGAGCCCTGATTTTATAACAATAAAATCATCATAGATCTAGTATTATCGCAAAGGTTTTTCTAGTGGTTGTTTACCCGAAATCTATTGTGTAATATGTGATTGGTTTTTGTTTTTAATGCTTCTGCTAATGTTTCGTTGATAACCTAGTTGTGCTAGTAATTAATAAAGCGAGTTTATTCAGATTATTAGTTGTGTGTTGGGTTTGCAGGTAAATCATGTTCGACAACACAGGTATTCCAACAGAGGATGAACACCTTCAGTAACCACTCGCACAACCAGATCAAAGATCAACACACCGGTGTTTTGACGTGGTAAAACCCCTACGAGGAAACATCCACGGCCCCAACCAACGCGACCACTTGGAGCAGTTTATTAATGCAAAAGAAAAAGATTACAGAGAGATTTTACAAGAGAGTTTCTCACAATTGATCATCGGCAAATGACCCTCCATGCTCTTTAAATAGAGATCATGGACCAATCGGGTGTTAA
>ML805847.1:342563-352899 GCA_009831015.1 Picea engelmannii
GCACCATCTAAGGTTTGAAAGCTAGATCTAGGGTGTAGAAAAATGTGGGAGGTGTTGGGATCAAGCAAAGAGGTGTGGGAGGCCTTGGGATTGATGCCAAGGAAGGTGAGAGGTCTCAAATAATTTAAAAAAAATCATTTGTGGAGTTTCTAGATGGACGGGGGTGTAACTCCTCTTGGAGGGCGCACCACTTGGGGGAAAGGCAAAGAATGGAAGTGAATTGATGAGGAAAGGGGAGTGGGATCACCTTAAGAGGTGATGTGGGGGTTAGAGGGAGGTAAAGCACATGAGAGGGGCCCCCATTCAAGTCACAAAATCAATTTACTAAGGAAAAACGTCAATCCCCCTAGGGGGGCGTAACTTTTGAGTGTGGTGAGGGGGTAAGGGTGTTTAAAGGGTTGAAACAAGGTTGGGTGGTTAGGTTATGCTTAAGGAGTCTCTCTCTAACCTTATTTCATCATTTTACATCCTTCCAACTCATTATTACAATTTTACAATTTTGCCATGTTTGGACTTTAGCAATTAAAATTGTTGTTTTGGACTGACTGACACTCTGGGTGGACAAACCCATGGCTAAAGTTGTCCGACTAAGCTGAAACTTGGTCCATGGATGTGCGGGGTGTTATTCCATTTCTTTTGAGCACAAATACCCCTATCAAAAGTCCAAGGACCTAGTTTTTGCAATTTTTGCTCAAAAATAATTAATTAATTAAATAATTAAACCTCCAAACTTAGGGAAATTTAATTAAAAATTAATTAATTAAAAAAAACTATACTAGACTCGATGGAATTCCACGAAACTTTCTAAGATGTCTTGCATAGTCATTTACAATGATTCCCTATAATAGTTACCAAAAGATAGACCCACTAGAACGCCGCTCACCACTTTGGAGGAATTATTGCAAGTGTGAGGGAAAAACTCAAGGGAAATCAATAAGGCTGAAAAGCTCAATTGATAACCTGAGGATAAAAAACCCTCGGTGAAAGGAACTCTCCCGGTGAACCGATCCCAAGGTAACTGACCTAGACATGACTCATGCAAACCTATTACATTATTAACCCATGCAGGGGTGCGGAAATTCCAGATACAAAAGGAAGTGTTGGGGCCAAACATGCCTTGTAGAACCAAAGTCTTCGACAAATTCGCATTTGATGATGCATCTCTTCATGGCACATGGAGTTGACCACCTATGTTGGAGAGGCGGTCAACATGGCGATAGAGCTTTGTCGGTGCATCTGGGTTTTCTGCGATCCATGTATCAATGTTGTTCATGCCCTCCCGGATAATGTTGAACTGTGTGAGCTTGGTTTGCACCATTCTATGTTGGTCTATGATAATAACAACTAAGTCCTGGAACATGTGCAAGTGAGTGTACATGTCGATTAAGGGCTCCTCTATCTCAGTTATGATCTTCTCTGTGCTAGTTTTGAAGCTTTGAAGGTTGTCTTCATCCACCTTTACCTGTTGAAACTTTTCCTCAAGCTCTCCAATCCTTGCTTCTTTCTCTAAATTTTGTTGGCACATATTTCAGACGTTATCTTTTGTGGCATTCCAAAAAGCGGAGCCAACTGAGGCCATGACTACTGGATCTTTGCTGACATGTTCTGTCACTGGGGTCTGTGTAATGACTGAGATCGGGTTCCCTCCTGTCACCAATACTTTCTCCTCTTGTTCTTGCACGATTCTACCTAATGCTTTGTCGTATACGAACTTCTTCAGGTTGGGTACCTCATTTGGCCTGAATGGAGTATAGAGTCCCAAACTTAGTCCACTGAATTGTGTATGTTCGCTAGCACCGACTGTTGATATCTCAGGGATATCAATGTCCATTGGGATTGTCCGACTGTTTATGGCTTCCTCGTCTTTCTTTCTCTGTTCTTCCTATGTTGCTTTGTCCATTGCTTCCTTTGCTACTCTCTATGCTGCTTCTGTTGCTGCTGCGTCTATTGCAGCTTTTTCTACTGCTGCTACCTTTTGCTCAGATTCCTTCTAAGTAGTTGCCTTTGCTGCGGCCTGTGCTTTAGCCTTGTCTTTGGCTTCTTCAACAATTTTCCTCTTTTTCTCAAGGACATCGTTCTTTTTCTTTTGAATCTTCTCTTTCTTCCTCCTCTTTTATCTGCAGCGTCTCTTCTTCCTCTGCTGATCCTGATTGTGCAGAAGCGGAAATGGGAGACACCCTTTCTGTTGCCTCTTCCTATGCTTTCTTTCTGGATTCCTCTCGCACTTTATTCTCATCCGCAATCCTTTCTAAGGGTCTTCCCCGTCTCTTGAAGGTGACTTCGTTGTAAGTTCTTGCATTGTGATGTATTTCCTCCTCCTCCTAGAATTCTATTGTGTATTCCCAAGGCAAGCCTACCTTATTGAAATGTTCTATTACAACCCGCTTTGGGTCATGTCTTTTGAACCTCTCCTTTCCAAAATGGTACAAGAGCAAGGTGTTTACTTCTTCCTGTGCTTGCTTGGTGTTTGAAAATGAGTAGACACCAATGTACAGTGGGAGTGATGGCCATATTTCCTTCTTGCCTCAATATAACATTCCTCCTACTCCATGGATCACTATTTGATATGCCACCTCTTGGAGTACTAGCTTGTATGGTACAAACCGAGGGAGGAGATGGGTGGCTTTCGTGGTGCAGTACACCCTGATATAAGTACCGTGCTCCATAATGTACCAATCCCCAATCCTTTTTATGACAATTATTGCTTTGTCAGTCATACATGGGGCTAGTGTGCAAAATATGAACTCGTATAGGGGAGCCAAAAAGTGCTCGCATATCTTATGGTATTATGTCTTGTACTTGTGCTCCCAGAGCACTTTGCAATATATGTTAATGGCTTCGTCTGATGGTTGTCATTTCCACCCCATCTTTGGGTATTGGTGTGCTATGCACATGATGCACACAAGGTAAGAATAAATGTGGACACTTGGAAAAGTTCCTGTTTGAGCTTCTACAACTGCAGTGGTGGCTTCTGTCAGGTTGGCTGATAAGATGTCGTCCCAGTTAAACAATAATCCTTCGTCCACGTAGTAATAAATCAAAGGCATGTATGATAGGGAGAACCAGGATGCATCTTGCTCCCCATATAACCTACATAGCATCGCTACCACATACTGATAAGGCCTCCTTAGTGTAGTCGTAGGGTATCCTCCCTTGTGTCTAAGTTTGAATTGTTTGTCTATCTTGTACAACTTGGGGAATAAGTCCTAGTCTGTGTATTCAGACTCAACGAGAAGTTTGTTGTCCAAATTCTTAGTCCCCTTCTCGAGATGATAGCATTTTGCTAAGTCTTCGGGCCGAAATGATGTTATGGGCTCCCTTCTAGAGTTACAGACATATATGTTCCTCAAATCTACGTGCTTCAATATCCAAGCGACGGCATTAGCGCAAGGGAACACAACAACACAGGCTGCTACTCTGAATATTCTAGGCCTTCTAATGTTCTTGAAGATCTTCAGTTCATCATGGTCTTCGACATCAGTGGAGAAGTTCTGTTTTTTGAACATTTGATACACATCGCCTCATCTGAGTGCTTCCCCTTCCTTGTCTAGGAGTCCAAAGGTGTCCTCATACATGGCCCCGACAACGTTCGATTCATCTTTAATTTGTTGGCCACTTCCACAGGCGTCAATGGTAGGTGCTTTACTGGTCGTTTTCTTTCTCGGAGACATGTCTGAACGTGTAAGGTGAAGATGGGATTATTGCAAAGATAAAAACATAAATGATACATAAAACTAATTTGTCTAAGTATCTTCAACTACTCGAGGATTTGCTTGAGCTGATGCTGGGTGGAAGATTGTCATTCGATGATGAAAGTATAATAACATGCACGGTGAGTACTTAGGTGAGACTTAGAGAAGAAATTGGCTCAAAAGATGCTCAAAAGGCCAAAATCGAAAGGGTTAGTGCCAACTTTTCTGATGAATTGGTATGCAAATCGAAGAACTTAGTAACAAGTCCTCTGAAGGCCATTAGAAGGATTAATGTGAAAGGTTCTGATAGACTTTAGTGTGCATCGAACAAGTTAATATTAGGCTTGCCGATGAAGGGGCAAAGTCATGGAGAATCAACGAAATTGTTCTTAACTCCTCCGATGTATCGGAGGAGTTGATAGGAACTCCTCCAATGTATCGAAGGAGTCAACGTTAAGTACTTCGAATGGTCAAAGCGTGAATTGAGGGAGTTTGCATAAACTGTGCTGATGTGTATCAGATTAATTAGGTGGAAGACTTCCGATGGAAGCGATGGGAGTTATATCGAATTTGTACTATGTCTCAGCGTGAGTGTGCAAGGTTTAATTCAAAATGCGGGGTCAAAAAGTTGTGATTGTGAGAGATTGCATCCTTCCTACTTTCGAGGGGCTTCAAAAGAGTTAAAGGGATTAAGGTTACGTGTTATCCCCTATCCGAGGTCAGGGATGACTAAGATCTAGGTTAAGGACCTGGCTTGGCTATATACCATACAATGGGTTTAATTTGTTGGCCAGTTGTGTGGAAGTCGTGAAGGTAGGGGTTGAGGAGAGAAGATAGGTTGGGATTGAGGGAAAGCCATGGTGTGAGTAGGTCATCACCGTAAAGGAAAAGTGTAAAATTTAAACTAAAGGAACTGCTAAACCCTAACCCTAGAATACTCTATCGGTGAAAGGCGAAGCCGAATTAAGGCTTACCTAGCTATTCGATGACACATGGCGAGTAGTGTACAGGTTTGCTTGTTCCTTAGGAAACACGATGGAAAACGCTTCGACCTTTTCTTTTTGTCTCTCTACGAAAAAATGGTGAAGGTATGGAGGGGGGGAAGAGTTTGTTTTATAATACTAGGGTGCATTAAATGCGTGATGTGACGCCCAAAATAAACCGACGAAGTTGATTGAAAGTTCTTCGATATGTATTAGAGTACTTCGTGGGAAGTCCTCGGATGTATATCAGAGGACATGGCACGAAAAGCGTCGACACTCGTTGGAGGAGAAGGAAGAAACTCCTCTGATGCATCAGGCGAGTTGATGGAAAATCGCGCGATGGGAAATGCCATTCAGAGAAGAAAACAAGTTGGTCGAAGCTCATCGACATGGTTGGAGGGAACTCCTCTGATGTACATCGGGGGAGTTTCTATTAACTTACCCGAAAACCAAGATTTTGACTTAAACTTTTTCTCAAATGCTTCAATTCGGAAGATACAAACTTGGTTGAGAAGAAGAGCATGTTTAGATCAAGGGGAAAAATCCATTAAGTCAAAGAGGTTTCAAAGTCGAAAAATACAAGGGGCTCCATTTTCATGGAGATTTGCAAGTGGATTACAAGTAAATGGAGGGTTGTAGTGCCTGACACAACACTTACAAAGTTAATGTGACCAAAGAAAGACTAAATAATTTGTTTAGTTTTGGGCAAAGGGATCTCTTTGATATCTTTGACTCTCTTAGGGTCAATCCTTACTCCTTTCGATACAATGTGTCCCAAAATCTTGCCTTCAAAACCCCCCAAGATGGACTTATCCAGGTTCAACATTCAATGATATGCCCAAGGATCTACACTTGTCAAAATTTTTACGCAAGTGAATAATATGATCATTTCTATCTTTAGAAAAAACGATTATGTTATCCTGGTATATTGCTATGAACTTATATAAATAATAAAAAGATGCGAAGTCCATATCACGCTAGAAGGTAGCTCCAATGTTAATTAGTCCCAAAGGCATCTAGACGTAGGCATAAGTTTCCTAAGGGGTAATGAAAGCAATGCTATACATGTTGTCTTCTAACACTAATACCTAGTTGCAACCAGAGAATCTGTCTAACATAGACATCATCCCTGATCCAGTTACCGTCTGTAATACATGTTGCATGCTAGGAAGAAGATAGTTGTCATTGAGTGATTTAAGATTTAAATTCCAAAATTCAATGCAAATCTGGATCTCCCCGTTCTTTTCTCTGATGAAGACAACATTTACCACCTAGTTCAAATACTTGATAGGAGTGATGATATGAGCTTCTAGGAGATTTTGCAATTCTCATTGTATGACTGGGGCCACCTTAGGGTTCATGTCGCACGGGTGCTATATGAAAGGTTTGGCTTCTTTCTTCAATGAAATTGCATGGTTGATTATCTTCAAATCATACATCTTCAGTTCATTATACAACCATGCAAACACGTCCTTGTACTCACGTACCAAAACCTCTAGCCTCCTTTCTTCTCAAGTGCAACCTTGGCCAATCTTGATGGTTCTGGGGGACTTTGTGGAGCCACTGTTCACCTCGATCACCTATTCATCTAGATTAGATTTGTTAGTTCATTTGAAAACATCAAATCTATCAAATAACTTCTCTAAAGGAACCAAACCTCTAAGTATCATGTTAGTCCATAATTGGACCAATGGAGGAGTATCACCATCCTGTACATCATCAACTAAATGACACGAAAATTCATTAATGCAATTCAAAAAGTTAAACATGTGCCTTTTGTCCTCAAATACCTTCCAACAACGTAGATTATTAGGAACATAAGCTCTAAAAATAACCTCAATTATATACCAAGTGTGAGGGATAGCTATACACAGTTGGAAGCAAGCAACAAATGATGCCATGGAATTTTCCAAGTGGTTCAGGGTCCTTGGGACAATAGTGATATCAAATTCCTCAATGTAAAACAATTATAGCATAAATTCATAGGCAAACACAATAAGTTTCAGATCTAATTAACTGACTGAAAACACACATTTTATGCAATAACCATTAATAGTAAAATATTTAGAGCAGCCACACAAAAGATATCAACACAAATATCTAGAAACCCCTCTCCTCTGGGGAAAACCTTATTAGATTTGTCTCAACCATGGATACATATAGAAACACCACAATGATGCTGCTTTGGGAGGCCGTACCAGTTGTACGGTTTCGTACAATCGCTAGTCCTTCATTGGGCGGTCGTACAGTTGTACGGTACCCCTGTTATAGCTCGGGTTTTCCTTTGTTTGCTTTGCTAGGCTATTACAAAGATTATCAGCTACTGTAAACACCCATACAATACCCTTTTGACCCTACTCGGTCAATCCGTACCAGTCGTACGCTCTGCTTGGTACTTAGTATGATTTCTAGATAACTTGTCTTCTACCTTGCAATGCATATCTTCTCTTTCTTCTGTTGATCTCTTGCACTGGGAGAGCCTATGGACCCTTACTCTACCTCTTCCCTTTCCTCACACGACCCAACTTGGTCTTCTCTTGGCCCTACTCGACCCTCCTTGACTGGTTCGACTCAACCAGATATCAAATCTCTCCTAGAGGAGCCACTCTCCCTCATATGGTTGTCTTCACTTGAGATAATAAGAAATGAGACTCTCTTGGTCTTTTAAGAACCCTAGTCATTCTCTCATTCAATCCTGGCCCTTAGATCTTCACCTCAAGATCTAGATCTGACGGTGGGGACTTAATCAAGTCTTAAAACAACTTAAGTCACATCCAACAGTTGTGACTTAATCTCATGTTGACTTAAGTGATCTCCACCATCACTAAGTTGTCTAGTCATCATGGGGGCCCCTTCCACACTACTAGACACCCCTAGTGTGGAAGTACCTACCCAAGCTACATACTCTAACACTCAAAGCATTCAATCTCATCCTAAATTATATCCATGTATCTCTTAAGTTGTGGGTTTTTGATGTCACACAAATTTCTTACATAATTTACTACAAGTTGAGAGTCCCCCTTCACATTTATTGGTTTGATACCAATTTTTCCTCCTTGCTCAAGACCTAACAAAAAAGCCTCATAATCGACCATATTGTTAGTGCAATCAAATTCTAAACATAATGAAAAAAGGAAAAGGTTACCTAAGTGGGATGTAAAAACAACCCAACCCTCGCCCCTGCTCTAGATCTAAATCGTGCACCATCAAAGTGTATAGTCCACATAACATCTGGTATACTCTCATCAACAAGTTCAAGTGGTGTGATTGGTTCATCATGTTCGCCCATCACAACATATGCTTCCAGCTCGGGTTTAGACACCTTCAGATACAAAGGTTCATTGTCCAGTCTCTAAGGTTCTTCAACATTATGCAACATTTTCTTCTTGTGAAACAATCTTACCTAGTACCACGGAGTTGCAGGAATATCAGCTTATGACCAATCCATTTGGATGTTGTCTCCTATTTCAGTGGCCCATTTATTGGATAGAAGCATGTCCCATTTTGCAGGGCAATCAATGACCACCACATCCATGGTCAAAATCTAGTTCGAAAACCCCTGCAATCGGATCTCAAGGCCCTTGATGACCCCACATACTTGCACTTCACATGAATCCATAACCTGCAGATTTCTATATGGTCTAGAAATTGTTAATCCTAATTCTTTTATCACTTCGAGAGTCATAACGTTAGTTGAGGCTTTTGAATCTAATGTGCAATTACGAAGTAGTAAGCTATTAGGAAGTAAAGAAATGTAGAAAGAAATTGACAGGTAGTTACAATGGGATTATTATAGCCATTGCCCATTCTTGAATGGAAATGGGAGGTAGTTACAATAGATTTCATCACCAAGTTGCCAAGAACAACAAGGTAGCATGATTCTATCATGGTAGTGGTGGAAAAACTTACAAACGCTGCACATTTTGTACTAGTGAAAATGACTAACAAAGTTACCAACTTAACGAGAACTCTCTAGAGTTCTCGCTTTTTAGAGGTCACATTTTTTTACCCCCGTTTCAAAAAATGGTGCTACCGGTAGCACCCCTTTTTTGCAAGGTGGTTAAAATTGGGACTTGCTTGAAATCATTGCCTTGTGCACCGATAATTGCATTCCAGAAAATTGACCCCCAAATCAAAAAGTGATGCTACCGGTAGCACCCTTCTTATTTTTGGAGTTACAATTGCGTCTTAATTTAAACAGTATCTCCGATCACTGGTACTGTCACGAACAACGAGCTTCAAATTAGCTTGTAAATCGAAAAGTGATATTTTATTTATTAATCAATTTTATTTTTAATTTACATTAAAAATAAATAAATTGAAAAAAGAAACTCGACACATGTTTCTTTTTTTCTTTAAAGCAAAAAAAACACTCTTTTTTTAAAGAAAAACACATTTTATAAAAATGTGGTTTTTTTTTTTTTAATTTTTATAAAACATGTTTTTTTTTTCTTTAAAAAAAAAGTGTTTTTTTGCTTTAAAGAAAAAAGAAACATGTTTGCGGAGTTTCTTTTTTCAATTTATTTATTTTTAATGTAAATTAAAAAAAAAATTGATTAATAAATAAAATACCACTTTTCGATTTACAAGCTAATTTGAAGTTTGTTGTTCATGACAGTAGGAGTGATCGGGGATACTGTTTCAATTAAGACACAATTTTAACTCCAAAAATAAGAAGGGTGCTACCGGTAGCATCACTTTTCGATTTGGGGGTCATTTTTTTGGAATGCAATTTTAACAGTATCAGTTGTCAAGGGAATGATTTCAAACAAGTTGCAATTTTAACCACCCTACAAAAATGGGTGCTACTGGTAACACCATTTTTTGAAATGAGGGTTGATTTTGGTGTTTTTGATAGAAAAATATGGGTTTTTTGCACTCACAAGAAAACCAATATTGCATAGATTTATATGAAGGAAATTGTTAAGCTACATGGTGTGCCTAAGGAAATAGTGTCAGATAGAGATCCCAAGTTCACTTCTAACTTTTGGAAGGGATTTGAGACTAACTTGAATTTCAGTACAACATATCATCCATAGTTAGATGGGAAAACAAAGAGGACTAACTGGATAATTGAAAATATGTTAGGAATGTATGTGATGGACAAGTCTTCCAAGTGGGAAGATTACTTCATCTAGTTGAGTTTGCTAATAATAATGGGTATCAAGTATCGTTGAATATGAAATCGTTTGAAGCCTTGTATGGTAAGAAATGCAACACACTAGTAAGCTAGGACAACCCAACAGACAAAGCGGTTATTGGGCCATAAATACTGAAGGAAATAGAAGAGCAGATGGTAAAGATTAGGAAGAATTTGAAGATTGCACAAGACATGCAAAAGAGTTATGCATATAAAAGTAGGACATACATGGAATTCAAAGTGGGTGAGCATGTCTTTTTGAAAGTAAAAGCTAAGAGGAGCTCGCTAAGATTGAGAATTTCCCAAAGTTAGCAGTGAGATACTGTGGGGCATTTGAAGTTTTAGAGAAGACAGACCTAGTTGCATACATGCTTGCATTGCCCGTATCCATGAGAATTCATTATGCATTTCATGTATCTTTATGTTAGAATATAATGGATGTGCTCGTTTAACCATAGACAATATCACTATCGTCACCCAACCATAGGCCGAAGCCACCCCCGAGCACCTTAACCTTGACA
>ML805847.1:358777-378552 GCA_009831015.1 Picea engelmannii
AGACAATATCACTATTGTCACCCAACCATAGGCCGAAGCCACCCTCGAGCACCTTAACCTTGACAGAGAATCATTCCGGAAGCAAACCCTAGGCTAGATAGCCAAACAAGATAGCGCACCTCTCTCCAAGGATAGCGCACCAAATAGGAGTAACAAGAGATGATCAGAGAGTCCAAACCATAACCAAGAGAGAGTCCAGGCCAAAATCGAAATCTGCTAGCTGCAGCAGCTGCAACGACAACTCTCCTCCAAACTTGCGCACAAACTAGCCAACTGCAGTGCACACAAGTGCTGCTTCTGCAGTTCTGTGAATGCCTGCCAGAATGAAGACTGGTCTCCTGTATTTATACTAAAACTGACAAACTGCCTGGGCCGACTTCTCATTCTGGGTGCCTATTTACTTAGTATATAATATTTCCTTTAGCCGACTTCTTCTCTTGGAGGCTAATAACCTAATACAAGTTATTCTCTTGAGCCGACTTGTCTTCTAGGGTTATTAGTCAACTAATTAGGGTTTCTTCTTGCTTCCCGAAATATTCTATTCTCGTCAGGTTTACACGTGGAGGTAAATACCTCCTACAACTACCATAATATCAACACTTTATTGAAGAAATATGTGCCTAATCCTAACCACGTAATTGATTGGATTGTGATGCAGGTGGAGCATGAAGGATATTTTCGGGTGGAACTAGTACGCATCCTACCCGAAAAGTCAAACTGCTCAGAAACAAAACCATTGACCTGGTAAAGGTTCAATGGAACTGCTACGGTCTTGAGGATGCTACGTGGGAGCATTAGGAGACCATCTGGGAGTACTCACAAATTTAGAAGAAAACTGAATGTACATTTGTACATGTGTGCAAGGCTCCATTTTGGCAGTTGGAGTTCTTGAAGCCACATCTCGAAGACTTCTTGTCCGATTTGTGTTGAAGCCCTGGAAGGGAAGTGGTATAACTTGAGGGACTACGGTGTAGAGAAGGGGGTACACTTCCTTGAGTTGTGTAGGTTGTGGGGAATGAAAGATTATTGGTTGGCATTACTGTAGGAGTTGTGAACTTGCAAAAGTACCAAGTACTATGATGTAAATTATATATATGTATACGAGTATGGTGCTATGCACCGATGACGGTGCAATTTATGGGGGGGGGGATGTAACATCCTCGTTTTTAATTCATAGTTTAGTGACGTATAATGTAAATATGATATATGGTCATCGGCCCGACTATGTAATATGTAAACATTGCATATCGTAATAATAAAATAAAATGTTATGTTGGATGTAGAGGGACATGGACAGAGTAGTGGGGGTTAAGTTTTCACAAGAGAGGGGGTCCAAGGGAAAATATTCATGGGCATTAATCGCAACCCACCTTTTTGAATTTATTATTGTGTATAAGCCTTCTATTTTTTTCTATTTGAGTGTTCCAAAAACCAATCATTAAAAACACGTAAGAGGGTTGGTGTGCGAGATCACCTCATAGAGTTAATGAGAGCATGCGATGAGTACAAGCAAGCATGGGAGAAGTGTGAAAGTCAAGTAAATCCTTTTGGGGAAGAGTGAGAGTTAAATAAGCATACGAAAATAAGTAAATTCGTATGGAGAAAGTAGGCATTTTTTATGGTTAGTTTTTGGGACAACAAGGGAGTGGAGAGTGTTTAAGCTTGAAGGCAACCATAGTGGACATGTGTGGTAGCTATTTTGGAGTTGTAAATTCATGAAGAAGCAGGTTGTTAGGCCTATAGAGTGAGTTTTTGTATGAGAAATTACCCTACAACATTGAGCTTCTCGCTGTGAGCTTTTTCGATTGTAGCTGGCATCCATGGAGTCCCCAACAAGAGAGATTCCTAACCAACTTGCGCTGGAGCCTTGGAGAGAAGTGGGAAGGTCTGAGGGACTATGTGTAGTGACGGGGGATCCCATTCATTAGGTTGTGTAGGTTGAGGGGAAGAGAGTTGGAGGATTGGAATAGTTGTAGGAAAAAATAGTTTGTTGTGGGTAAAATTGGGTTGTGAGTGGATAGTAGAGACAACCTTTCTTGTTGATTCGCAGCTCCAGCTTGGGGGTGATTGGTTGTTGAGATTTGGAGCAACAAATGTATGGTTGATAGGAATGTTCGTACACCCACTTCACTGGATCAATTCCCCACAATTTTAAGAGCAATACAACTTCTAATCTTCTCTCTCAAATCTCTAATAGCACTTGGGTTAAGAGGTAACATGTGTACATCCAACTCTACGAATTACATTACAAATAGCTCTTATGATTACAACTGTGAATTAATACAACAATCTTAGTAGTTGTTGGAATAACGATTTATCCCAACACTTAAAAACCGTGTTCTATGACCTATAGTTATTAAAACAAATCTTCTTACGAGGTGATTCCAAAAGCAAAGTTGGTGAATCCTCAACATCATGATGTGATTAAACTACTTTAATTCAAGTTGCAATGGTCTCTATTTGAAAACCGAGTTGACACACACATAAATGAGTGAATGAAATACTAGGAGTTAAATTCATGTTTAGCTAGTAAATGAGGCGACACGCATACAAATGTCGTTATTAATCGATTCCTTTGAATGATTAGTAGATAAAATGCTCAAAATTCTAATTCTAAATATGATTGTTATTCAACTCTTAAGTCTTGGGAAATATCTCCCCTCAATGGATACAATACTAAAACTTACATGAGAATTAGAGATGACCAAACAAGAAAACTTATTAAAAGGATATTAATGATAACATAATTTTATTAATATTTGACAAATGACCACAAAAATAGGTCGATGGGACTAATATGTACATCGACCATGAACAAAATTTATAATGTGGGAGTGCAAAAGCAACTCCTAGAATGATGCTAAAATAAGAGAATCTATTCTCATAACTATTAGCTAAATAACTAGGCAATAAAGCTAATAAGATTAATAAAGAAACATAAGAAGTAAAGTACAATGCAAAGGAGCTAGAGTACTATAAGAAAGTGGCAATCAATGTTGAATTTGATTGAGTTGAGATGATGTCAAGAAATGTAGGAGCTAACTATCTAAGACAAGTGTGGAGACAAGGGTTGAGGGGGGCTTAGCTGTATGATCCCTGGGGGGAGTGTGACAATGAGGGAGGCCTGCTCTCCTAACATCCGAGGTCATGGAGAACAAAGTTTGGGTGGAAGCCTAGTTGCTCTGGGTGGGAGGTGGGGCTATCTAGAGCTAAGTTGTCTAGACTCTACTGGATTGTCTGCTACTCCAATGGTGTACAACAACTTGTCCAAGAGTAACAACTCCACAAGGGTCGTGTGGATCTCAATCACTCCTCGAGAGTCAACCAAAGAGCCAAGGCCTCATTGATCTAGAGTTTGAAGGGTCATCTGAAGGTCCATCTAAGGTCTTGGGTCTCTTCCCACCACTTGTTACCCCAATGTAATAGGACAACCTAGAAGTAAGAAGTGGTACCCCTGAAGGTCTCTGATCGGGGTGGATTTTGGAGAGCCTGATATCTATGTTCGAGTACTTCTCTCATGTAGAGAGAAAGGCATTGCTAGTCTAGTTAGTGGAAGAAAGTGGAAATGAAACCACTTGAATCTCAAAAGAAATAATGAATCCTCCAACAAATCTCATAGTAGGTGGACCATTGAAAAATGGAATGATCCTCCCTTCTCTTCATAATAATTATCTACATTTTGTTTGTTGCATTGTGGTGTGTACTGTTAGGTTGAAACCTTTATTGAAAAGATGAAGTGGGTTCAAATTTTAAATCCCCTTAATCATGTCTCATCTCATTAGTTTAATTTTTGGGTGACCTTGTGCCCTCAATTAAGGAAACTATTTTCCGTCCAAAAGAGAAAAGAGAACATCAAGGGTAATAAATAATTAAAAAAAAGATCCATACTCGTAGACTTTGAGAATAATCTCAACTTCCCACAATTCCCTCAAACAAAATTCCATCACTCTCTTAGGCATTGTCTTTAATCCATGTACAAATTTGACGATGATGATGATCTTTTACCATTTAGTTTGGTACTCAATTCCTATCATCTTCTCTACCTTACAATATAGTATTATTAGGGCTTTGAATCATATGAGATTGGAAAAAATGTTGAAATGGACTTCAAATCAAATGATAAATTTAACAAAAAAATTTGTTGAAATGAGAAAATCCTTATATTATGAAGCATTTGACAAGAGATCATTGTCGAGGCATATGCTCCTTCAACACAAGCAATGGTGGCTAAAATCAGTTGTGATGTATAAGTGTGACAATTGATTAAGATGAGACCTTATATTTCCTCTAGCCCACCACATGGGCCTTTTTGTATTTTTAATAGTAACTAAACAAGGGTAAAATAAAGGAAGAGAAGTAATTAAGGGCGGGCCATTAATAAGGAAAACAAGAAGTTAAAGGAATAGAAGATAGATAAATCTATTATGGACCTTATGATGATAGGGTTAATTTTTGGGCCAATTTTTTCGCAAAAGAATTTCTGAAGAATGATAGATTGGTACTAGCTAGTGATCTAAAATTCAACACCAAAAGGTCTAAAGTTTTGGGAAACAATGCAAGAGTCAACCCTCTGGCAAGGCATTTCACACATAAATTGGAGGGGGCAATATTAGTAGATGTAGGGCCTATAAAACTTATGCCTACTTGGAGAAACAACAGAATAGGATCAAATTATATATCTAAAAGACTAGATAGATTCTTGGTTAAGAGACAATTATGGCAAATGAAGAACGAATAAGACCTTGGGTAGACTTGGGAGGGGGGACTCGGATCACCTACCAATTATGCCGTAGATTGTAAATGAAGGCTCAAAGCCTTAAAGCCATTTTGAATTCAATCCTGCGAGGTTGAAAGAGGATGAGTTTATAGAATTGGTGAAGGAAAAGTGGGTAAGATTCGATGACACTTCAAGAGATTTTTCCAACTATCAATTTGCATCCAATTTGAAAAAGGTAAAACAAGCAATTTCTAGATAGTCCTTCAACAAATCCAAAACATTGGACCAAGATCTAATCTCAGTTGAAAAACATATATCGAATTTCTATAAGAAGTATATTGAGGGAGTATACACAGAGGTGTTGTTAACCCCCAGATTTTCCTATGCAAATGGAGGGTTAAGATCCAACTAATTTTCATTGAGTTGGTAGTTAGAGACAGGTTTCATAGAGAAACAAAGACAACTTTCATAGAGAGAAAAGACAAGGTTTTCAGGGTTAGAGCTCATTCCAAAGGCAAAGGCATATTCATCAGTTTTGGAGAAAATTACTATTTTTAGCAGTGTTCCTATTTTTTAGGAGCCAGAGTTCAGAGGTCTGCATGTAAGAGGTGATTACATATTTGGGATTCTTTTGAACTCACGTCGTTGATGAGCCTTATCCAGACAACATGCAAGACACTACTATATTTAGCAGTTAGGGTTTCAAGGCCTGTATGACGATTCTGAGCATATTTATAGATTCCTTGTGGAAAATCGAATCTAATGAGCCTGATTTCATTGACATATGAAAAGTTGTTATTTTTAGGCATGCTATATTTGGTAGTGTTATCATAGCAGTTCCCTACAATTTTCGTCTTTACCAATTTTTTAGCATTGCTATTTTTAGCAGGTCTGGGCACCATGCAGTGTGACACGTGGTAGTGGGTGAGGGTGCCATGCAGTGTTGGCAGTACCTTTTGGGGAAATACTAGGTGCCCTAATCTTGAGGAAACCCTAGACATCTTATTAGATAAATTTCACAATTAGATAAGGTTGAGTTGCATGCATCAATTCTATTTTTAGTGGATGACTCATCAACTATTATTGGTAAGGAAGGGCACCCTCCTTGAAAATCTCTCTTTTTCTAATTTTGCAAAATTGGAAAATGGGAGAAATTATTATTATTAGAGGGCGACTTTCTTGCATGGGGAGGATGATATTATTAAACAACCAATTTATTTTGGGAAGGTTCACTTATCTTGAGTAGAGTCAACACTGCATGGAAGGTGCATGAACTAGGACAATTTTGGAATAATTTATGTTCAATGTATTTTAAGTTAAGTCAACACTGCATGGAGAGTGTAGTAGGGGGCATTAGTTTGGCTAAATTTCGAACATGGCGATTTGTCCTAGTGTGAGAGAGATTTATTTATGGCTATTGAGTGGCATATTTCAGCAATTTACTCCATTTATTTCAGCCATTTAACTTCAAAGGTATTTTTTCATGATTAAGGCGCCTTGTTTGGAGAGTTCAAGAATCTATAAAGGAAGGGTGAACAGCATTATTACAACAGATTTTTCTTTTGAGTAGCTAGTATACTTTCTTTTCTATCTTCTCTTCTTCTTCCCTTGCCTCCTATATTTTGTGTTGAGCAAAGATATTGTGATCAGTCTTGTATTTCGTCTCTATGATGTAGCACATCTCTTGACTAATACAAAGCTAAAGTTTCACTATGTCGTTTCTTACAACTCTTTAAACTTCTTGATGCAAATATTTTCTCTGTGTAGTGGTGTGGGTGGTTTTTCATGCCTCTATTTTGGTTGTATCAATCACCTAGAGCGTATATTCTTTTCTTTATTTATTTCCATATTTGAGTTGTTGCAAGTAGGAATTCTCTCGCATTATTTAAACATCAACTTTCTTACATTTGATGTGCTTATTTGTCATACTAACATGTAGATTTTCAAAGTAATTATCAACACATAAACACTAGGGACGCCCCCCCTGTGATTAGAAAAGCACCAATTCGAACAGAGAAGCAAATAGCTAGTGACCAAAACTGATTGCTTATTATTTATTACTCAGTTTTCTTTGTTGCAAATCCTGGAGTCATTGCTATGCACTGGTGCATTGGTGGGTTTTTATGTATTTGATTTATTTTATTTTTATTCACCTGGCAACTTCAATGGTGTAGGATTGGATCATACTAACAAGCAAAAAATCTACAACATTCGGTCATACACAAGGCATCGTTCTAAGCCTTAGCAAACCTAAACATCCATTTTGGAACACAAGGGTGCATCACCACCTAACAACATCCATTGAAGAAAGATTGATTGATCATGAATGCTGAATATTTACAGTGGGAGTGGGATGAGTTTTTAGAATTTTGTTTTTGTACCCTCTTTTGAAGTGAACCCAAGAAATTTAGGGCAAGCTTTCTTGGTTGCCCAAAAAGTACAAGGATTCATTACTGCTTCCCAAAGAGTGTAGGAACTTCTTTCTGCTGTAAAAGAACACGATGATGGGAACCTTGCATCTTATCAAGTTTTTAGAGATAAAGAAGATGAAAAAATGACTCATGCCTAGGTGATAATGAACTAGTAGCTGCAAAACTTGAGCCATGTACAAAGTTCCATAAAGAGGAAGTTGAAAAGTTGAGTTTTCAAGTGTGTTCATTGGTTTCTTCCATTAATGATGATAAAATATAGCGGAAAGAACAACAAATAAACGATGCAGATTTGAATCAACAGGAGCCATTACCTTTGCATATCCCAACAATTGTTTGAGAACAATTTGATCAGATACCATTGCAACAAGGAGATCAACCTTTGGTCCAACCAGATGATGATATTTCCCACAATCTACCCATGATTTTGCAGTCAAATTTTTTTCTTCAAGGAGATCCTCTGCCTAATCATTGCTTGGATATCAAGGTTAATCATGATCTGGTTGAGCTAAGAATGATGGAAGTATTTCAATAGGTATATTCTAAGAGTTTTGGGCGCTAAGAATGATGGAGGTATTTCAACGGGTAGATTCTAAGAGTTTTGGCTCTCATACTTTCATATTCATTACCACTGAAGTACCATGTTTCAAGTTCCAATCAACAACTTTCATAAATTTATTTAGCAGCAAGTACATCAACCGATCACTTAGCTGCATAGTTATTTGGTCATTCGAGTATGTTGATTAATCTATCTCATGACCCTGGATGGAAAGATAAGAGTTGTCGATTACTGGGCAACACTTGAAGTTGTACTTTCCGTAAAGAATTTGTTCTTTTACAAAAATAAAAATAAAATAAAAAATAAAAGAAAAGAAAAAGTGAAATTTTGGACTTTGCGGGTAGTTAGCGTCCTTCATGTCTATTGTTAGGTGGCATACTTTTTCCTTATTTCCTCAATATCATTTTCAGATTTCAGTGTTGCTGTTTTTTTTTTCTATCTTAGGTCACCGAGTAAGATGCTTTAGTTTGTATATTTCCCCTCTTTTTCAGCTATTGTCATGTCGTAGTTAGCAGCATTAGTGTTTTTTACTTTATGTCAATGCATAGTCTAGTTTCCTTGCATAATAGACGCCTCACACGAGGATGGGTCTGTTATTTCCTTTTTGTCATTTAGTTTCAGCTTGTTGTTTGTTATTTATTGAAGTCAAACCCATGAGTATTATGTCACCAGTACAATCAACATTGCCTTTTGTTCATGTTTAGGTCAAGCCTGGATGAGGGTGCCATGTTTTCCACTATGTGAGTACTGAATCTGCTAGGAGGGTAGTGTTGAAGAGACAATAGGAGTCTTGAGTCATATTGCTGTCTTGTCTGTTCAGTCGTTGCATAATGAGTTATCCTCTTCAGTCAATCAACTCCTCATCCAATCTTAGGGATATGGCACCATTTCTTCTACTTCTTGTTTTTTGCTTCATGCCGAGGGAAAGGTTTTTATCATTGCCTTCCTCTTAGCAGATTATTCCTTATCGACTTTGACACATCATCTAAGGAATGGTCCATGTTACCATTCGAACTCTTTCTTACAAGGAGAAGTCCTAACCTTACTGGAAGAGCCTAGGGGCACTATCAAGCAAGCCACCCACTGTCACTTTAGTGGTATTGCTCCACTCTTTAGACTAAGGAGACTAAGCTACCCTATGGTCAATCTAAGCTAAATCATTTGGTATAGGATGAGAAAATATTAGCTCATCATAACAAGTTTAATTAAATCAAATTCACTTTAAAGATGCAACCCAAAAGTTCTTAAGGAATAAGAAAACTTCCCTTGAAGTCCAAGCTCGTAGAATGCTCATGATTGCTAGTCTATGATGCCTAATAAATATTGGCACATGTTGAAGTAGATATATGAGCAAACTATGATAGGTGATTCAAGCCCAACTAGCAACCCAAGAGTTTTATTAACCATGTGAAATGGGAATGCCACAAGTTTGTGATATCTGAATCAATGTTTAAAGAGTGAATGCTGGTGCTAAATTTAAGTGTTGAAATGATGCCAAGCGTGAAGTATTGCTGAAATGAAATTGCCCATTAATCATTTACCATGTAATTCAAATCATGATACCATTAGATAGATTCAGAAACTAGCTTATATCATGAACACATTTAGAACTGTAAGTAAACTCAGAATTGCGAGCAGATCATGATGTGCAAGTGTGAGAATCCATAACCATGAGTAAATATGCTGAAACTGTTAGCAAGTGTGAAAATATATTAAACTATTCAATTCAACATGCTTTCACCATAGATGTGTCCAAATTCTTAATCTGTCTAACACATGAATTGTCAGAATATTACTTGATCTTCAAAGTGAGCTCATTCAAAACAACAATTAAAATAAAGATCCCAAACTCAGATTTATGGACAGCAAGGCATAAATTACCATGAACTCATTTGCATAAAAAAAGTATGTGTCAGTTGTTATATTAATGATTTATTGCTGATGCTCATAAGTGACTTTAGGACAGTGAGGAATTATGTCAAAATCTACTTGATTACAACACTTATAAACCATTCTATGATCAGTATGTGGAGCACTTTCACGATTGTATATTCAAAATGTATGCACTCATGAACAAACAAAAAATAATTAATGCACCACCAACAACTTATCAAGGCATCAAATACCACACTTATACCCAATAAAAATGCACCAGCTGAGAATTATTAAGTATTAGAAAGTGTGTTATGCAATAAATATGTGTGCTTTATCCTGGGGTTAACCACCATTCTAAACTGCAACATTCAAATGTCTGCATTAAGGTGCCAGAATAATCAAGAAAACAGAGCTAAAATAAACCAAGTCGTTCCATTACCCAAGGCATCTATTTCGTGCTTTGAGGTGTTAGCAACACAAAGGGATTGAAACGTTGCCATAGTATGAAGGTCTAACCCCCCAAAAAAAGAGTTTTCTTAATTGTGAGGTAAAAGACCTATTCAACCCCCCACACACATATATTCAGATTTATTCCTTAAAAGATCCTTTCAAATGGTAAGTTGTGTGATCTTTTTTAGTGAATGGAGGTGCGAATTTGTATGCAATTTGAAGGAAATGAATATAACGACACCACAATACCACATCGACTAGCTTAATTAAACAATATAAAGAGGTCAACCTGCAGTTGAAAACTCAAGAAATTAAAGATTTGAACAAGGGTTAGTTCAATCTTGAGTGAAAGCAATCTATTTTTTAAAAGAACGAACCTGCAAATCCTAGATTGCTTAAAAGAAAAATGAAAGGGAAAAAATCAAATGATGAAAATGTTTCTTACCATTGGGGAATGGGGTCTTGAAACCCTTGACAATGTCCTCTCTAATGTGTTGTTGAACTCCCCTCTCTACTAAGTTGTTGAAGTCCCCAAACATCAAAGATTGCTTAGAAGAGCATCAAACCAAAAGAAAATGAAACTTGCAAGGTTTAAATGGAAGTTAATTCTAATTAAATTAAGCCAAGTGTCACAAGGAAAATTACAGACTAGATCTTTAGTAAAGAAATACAATCGTAGGATATTTACATATAATACAAGATGAATCTAATTCAAATTTTAATAAACAAATATAATATAAGTAAAGCACATACCTTATTTACATCATCCTTCCTTGTGATAACTCCTACCTCAATAAGTTTGCAATTTTAAAATCTCTCTATAAACCCTAGAACATTACTCAAGAAGGAATAGGATCTTACACAAATAGCAAGAAGTTATTGAAGATTTTTAATGACAAAATCATAAATATCTCATTCACACATTTTGTCAAACACTTGACTAACTTGCGATTTTAGTCTTTAATAAATGCCTTTAAAACAGAAAGCAACTGAAAGCTAAAATACTTAATTCAAGGAAATCATTGATCCATACTCTAATAATGCAACAAGTAGACAAGTGATTTTGGTCCAATGACCAGGAAAAAACCCCACTGTGGGGAAAAACCCTAGAGAGATTATTTCTATTATTCAAGAGAAAATCTGAAATTTCTTAACAACCCAGAAATTTAATGATTCCAACTCAACAAAATCATAACAAGCTTCCAAACTTCCCACACATGCCACATTCTGCAGTCCGATTTTTGCCTGGGAAATTGTGTCACTGTTCAAATGTCAAACAACAACAATAAATACATAGTACTTTGCCTCGGGAATCATGCCAGCAGGTCCAATACGACCTGTATGGATTTCTACCTTGAAAAATGTGCCTCCCTCTTGATGTACAGACTGTCCTTTCTCCTGATGTACGGGCTGTACGTTGTCATTGTCTTGGGAATTGTGCACTCTAATTTACTTTGGAAACTTTGCTCTAAACTCACTCTAGAAATCTGATCTCTCTCTCCTTTTCTCTTGTGTATTTTGCTTATTTCCCAAACATGTATATGTACTCTCTCTTTTCCCAAGAAACCATAACTTACATAACCAACTCAATCTAATGGATATCATAAGTCTAATATGAGGGATCACATTTAATGCTCCTCATTAATTACAAAGTAAGTAATAAATGCACATTAAATACTTTTGGGTCCCACAACTTAAACTCACTTTAAGTTATAAAGTACATTCACTTTATAAAAACACTTAATTTAAAAAGTCACTTTACAATTAGAACATGCCTAGGAAACATGACTTTATGTCCCCCCATGACAACAAAAAAACATGAATGAGGACATCCCTTGTTAAATTTCAACACTCCATCTTAAAGAGGAAGGTCCTCCTGACATTTCCACTTCCAGGACCATTCCTGTACTCCAAGCTATCTGCAACGGTTGCTCCCTTTGACCCTGAATGATGCCTCTAAACTGGTCTGGTGGAAATGTGCCTGTCATTGATGCTTTGAGAAATCTCGTCTCGTCTCTAAGCATTTTCTGACTGGCTTAACTCATACTAGTTTATCTTTCTGCTAGTACTAGATCCCTGGATTGAGGACTGACATTCGGGTGCACCTTCAGTCCTTTGAGCTTCTTGCTCCCCATCTGAGTCAGATATCCAACCTGACTGACACCCCACAAGCTAGCCAAGCACTGTGTATACTCTGCCTCTTCATTCTCCAAAACATAACTGTCTTGATGGGAACCTCATCTACTGCATGAATATGAACATAACCACGTTTGAAAGTGATTACATATCCAACATCCTCTAGAGCTGACATTGAGAGGAGATTAAATCTCAGCCCTGGTACAAACAATACCCCTTCTACTTCCAAAATCTCTCTGAAGTCCAACATAAACCTGACATTGTCGACTCCTATGATCTGGTGAGTCCCATTCATGACATGATCAAGACAAATCTCAAATATGAACATAAATGATTCCAACATTCTTGTCATATGACTGTTGGCCCCACTATCCACCATCCAAGTCTTGTCAAACTCAAAGTTGTTGTTGCCACTAGAAACAATGGAGACAAGAGAAAACTCTTTCTCAAAATTCTCACTAAAGTCATTTACCTCTGCAGAGACTGCTACCTGTTTCTCCTTCTCCTTTCCCTTTGTCCCCTTCCTGTTGGGACACTGTGCTACATAGTGGCCATATTCATTGCATGCAAAGCAACGAACTTTGCTGATGTCAATCCTGGAACCCTTCTTACTTTTTCCCTTGCCCTTTAACATAAGAGAAATGTTCTCCTCAGCAGCTCCCTCTCCTCTCTTCTCTCCATTCATCCGGATCTCCTCCTGAGTGAAATCATCCCAAAGTCTACTCCAATCTAGAATTTTTTCACGTCCCACAATGCATTTCACAAAGACTTCCCAATCCTTGGCAAAACCTTTCAAGGATATCCTCACAAGATCTGAATCTGAGATGACTTCCCCCACAGCTGCCAATTCATCCTTAACTTGTGCCAACTGGGTAAGATATGGAACCACACTCTCACCCTTGGTCATCTTGATTGAATGTAGTTTATCTTTGAGTGCCATCTTACAATTTTCATCCTTAACCTCGTGCAAATTTTTCAGTGCCTCTCACATTTCTTTGGCTGTCTTCTTTTCATCCAGGTGTGGGAACTACCACAATAGTGACAAGAGCCCACAATTTGTTTTATTTAAAAATAGTTTTCATTCTAACCTTCCATTGCAAATAGTTAGAAATTCCATCTAACCGGTCCTCAAGTCTGATGAAAGCAACCATATTCAAACAACTATTCCCCTTTTTCTTTTCCCAACTCTGAAATCAAATTCTACACAATGCACTTCTTATAGAGTCCTAGCTATGATACCATGAAATTTTTTAATGACAAAATCATAAATATCTCATTCACACATTTTGTCAAACACTTGACTAACCTGAGATTTTAGTCTTTAATAAATGCCTTTAAAATAGAAAGCAACTGAAAGTTAAAATACTTAAGTCAAGCAAATGACTTATCCATACTTTGATATTGCAACAAGTAGACAAGTGATTTTGGTCCAATGACCAGGGAAAAACCCCACTGTGGGGAAAAGCCCTAGAGAGATTATTCCTATTATTCAAGAGCAAATCTGAAATTTCTTTACAACCCATAAATTTAATGATTCCAACTCAACAAAATCAGAAATGCAAATCACTTATCTCAACCATGAAACAAGCTTCTAAACTGCCCACACGTGCCACAATCCGCAGTCTGGTTTTTGCCTGGGAAATCGTGTCATTGTTCAGATGTCAAACAACAACAATAAATACATAGTAATCTACCTCGGGAATCATGCCAACAGGTATAGTATGACCTGCACAGATTTCTTCCTTGAAAATTGTGCCTCCCTCTTGCTGTATGGACTGTCATTTCTCTGTATGCATTGTTTTTTCTCCTGTTGTACAGACTGTATGATGTCACTATCTTGGGAATTGTGCACTCTAATTTACTTTGGAAACTTTGCTCTAAACTCTCTCTAGAAATATGATCTCTCTCTCCTTTTCTTGTGTGTTTTTCTTATTTCCCAAACATGTATATGTACTCTCTCTTTTCCCAAGAAACCCTAACTTACATAACCAACTCAATCTAATGGCTATCGTAAGTCTAATATGAGGGCTCACATTTAATGCTCCTCATTAATTACAAAGTAAGTAATAAATGCACATTAAATACTTTTGGCTCCCACAACTTAATATCACTTTAATTTATAAAGTACATTCACTTATAAAAACACTTTATTTAAAAATCCACTTACAATTAAAACATGCCTAGGAAACATGACTTTATGTCCCCCCCATGACAAAACACAAAAACACGAATGAGGACATCCCTTGCTAAATTTCAATAGTTATTCCACTTTATTTCCAACAAGTGAGAGTGAAGGAGGCATCCTTGTTATATAGAGAATCCCTCCAATACCATACAATGAAAACCATGAGCTAGAGTGAGACAATGTGCTAGGATAAAACTATGAGCCCAATACCATGTTCCCAAGTGAGACCATGGGATAATACCAATGGAAGTTACAACAAACCCTAAAAAGTGGGGCACCCTCCTCAAAGTGAGCAAACGTTAACTAAATCACATACATGTGATCCATGAGGGCAAGGAAACACGTGCACCCTCCTCACAATGAGTAAATAACCACCTAACTCACACGTGTGAGGTCAAATGAAGCCCGAGAACTAGGGCACCCTCTACTAACCCCGCAAATGATGTAACAAACCCTCTCATGTGTGAATAGACAAGGAATCTTGAGGACCACCCTTCTTAGAAGCTTCTAGAAACACACGTGTGAATGCATGAGAACGTCCACCTTCTAGAAGGATTCTTCACACATTCTAAGTAAATTCACTTCCAAGTGGTTCATACATGCTCCATATGCTGACAAGTATACACTATGATGATGTGGCATCCTCGTCATTTTCCATTGTACTATCACAGATCTCAATGCAACGATGCAGATCCCAAAAAATAGGTCCCAATGTAGATAGATATGGCCAAATATAGGTACATAGATCCCAACGTAGATACACGAATCTCGAGAAATTGCATGGATCCCAATGTAGGGCACCCACTTATAATGATGAGTCAAGCTTCAACACAAGTCATTATGCAAAGAACATTAAGTAATTCCTTTTAACAACCTCATAATATAATTTAAATTTATAATTTTCCCTAAGTTTACCATGGTGGGACAACCTTACCCTTATTACATGTGTCAATTCGTAGAGCACAAAATGTTTCCTAGATCACTTCGTTACAGATAGGGAAAGGTATTGATTATCTTATGAAAATAGAAGGAAAACTTTATGTATTGACCCTCAAAGTCACAAGTAATGATGTGTAAGGTCTATAAACTAGCCCAACTAGCTTTTAAAAGTTAGGAGTCTTCATTTTATACTTTGCAAACCTTTAAGAGGGAGCCTTGCTTAGAGTTACCAGTTAGACACCTTATGTATATCCCATTTTGTATTTTTTCTTTGATTTTCTTCGTTCCTTTTTCTTTAGATAGACATTTTTGGTGAAGGACTTTAAGGGGTGGGCCTTTTTAATGAAGTGGCATAGCTCTAGCCTTATTATTTTTTCATTTTTATCATTTTTTCTCTTTCCTCTAACCTTTGTTGGCTTTATTTAACTTAGGATTTCATTGATCTTTAGTTTTTTCATTAGACCTCGCTGGATGACATGTGATAAGTCAAAAGTGGGGAACATATTTTTTATGAATGAAATGGTAGGGAAAGGGTAAAGATGAAAAAGTATTAGGTATGGTCAAAATATGAAGTACGCTACTAAAATTAGATCACCAGTGATACGATGTGGCCTAATTCATGACAACACTTATCTAAGGACAATTATGTCCCCCCATGGTATAACAAGACAAAATAATAAAATTATCATAGTTAAGAGGTGTTATTAGTTCATACCCAATGTTTATCACTTTCATGACAAGGTTAGAAACCATCACACCATGTCTAAAAAAGAAACCCATACATGAAATCATAACACATCACTGAAATGAAAATCACCCATGGAGTACCATCTATAAGTGCACATATGATCTTAGATGTAAGACATAGGAGTTGATATACCATGGTAGAGCTATTTGAAGGAGCTCATGTGGTTGTCACGTATATGATGGTTGGAAGTAAGCTAGAAGAGCGGGGATGGATCAGAAGAGATGAACAAGAGAACTAATCCACACAACATCATCACACCCAAATGAGTGTCTCTTTAGGTAGTTACCTTGAAGGGGAAACAATAAAAAATTAGATCACCTTGATGACTGTTAGCCTCATTGGCGGTCATCTCACATTCAACAAGATTGATCATCATTGGGTCTTGATTGGATGATTTTAGTCAGTGTTCGACTTCAAAACATCATTCACATTGACAAGCAATTCTCATACCTTAGGGCACATTGGCCTCATTGGTGGGTCCCTTCATGCTTGGCGGGTGTTTTCCTTATTGACATCTAACGAGATGGCTCTCTCCCATTTGTGAAATTCAAATATTTTTTCCGATGTGTGGAGCGTACACGATAGGTGGATTGCAGGTAATGGTTGCACATGGGCACATATGGGAAAGTCCTTATTTCATCAAATCAACCAAGGCACCATGCATTTTGACTCTATTTCCGAGTGGACAGATGGAGTGGTATACAAGTTGGATTTTCTAGAGATCATTTATTTACATGTACAAAGTGCATAGATATTTATATTCTCAACATCCCACAGGGGGCTTTCGTCCCCTTGAGTCGACATTGGTAACCCCAAGATTTTCCCATGCAAATGGAGGGTTAAGATCCAACTAGATTTCATCTAGTTGGTAGTCAAAGATACGTTTCACAGAGATCATAGACAACTTTCATAGGGAGCAAAGACATGTTTTTCAGGGATTAGAGTTCATTACAGAGGTAGAGACATTTCAAAGACATATTCATCGGTTTTGGGGAAAATTGCTATTTTTAGTAGTGTTCCTATTTTTTAGGCGCTAAAGTTTGGAGGTTTGCATGTCAGATGTAATTACATCTTTGGGATTGTTGTGAACTCACAATGTCGATGAGCCTTTTCCGTGCAACATGCACGACACTACTATTTTTAGCAATTAGGGTTTCAAGGCTTCTGTGACGATTCTGATCATATATTTGGATTCCTTGCGGAAAATCGAATCTAATGAGTTTGATTTCATTGACATGTGAAAAATTGCCATTTTTAGCAATGCCTATTTTTAGGCGTGCTATATTTGCTAGTGTTCTCCTAACGATTCTCTACATTTTTCATATTTTCCTATTTTTTAGGAGGATTGTTATTTTTAGCAAGGCTATTATTAGCAAGCCTGGGCACCATGTAATATGACATGTGGAAATAGGTGAGGGCGTGATGCGGTGTGACATGTGGCAGTGTCTTTTGAGCAAACTCTAGGTGCCTTAATCTTGAGGAAACCTTATACACCTTATTGCATAAATCTCGCAGTGAGATAAAGTTGAGTTGCATGCATCAGTTCTATTTTTAATGGATGACTCATCATCTATTATTGGTAAGGAAGGGCACTCTCTTTGAAAATATCTCTTTTCCTGATTTTGTAAAATTGTAAAATGGAAGAAATTATTATTTTTAGAAGGTGACTTTCTTGGATGAGGAGGATGATATTATTAGACAAGTTTATTTTGGGAAAGTTCACTTATCTTGAGTTGAGTCAACACAGCATGGTGGTTGCATGAGCTAGGATAATTTTGGAACAATTTACCATAGTTAAGTCAACACCAAATAGACAGAGTAGGAGAGAGCATGAGTTTGTTAAATTTGGAACATGGCAACTTCATCTTAATGAGAGTGAGATATTTACTTATGGCTATTGAGTAGCTTATTTCAACAATTTACTCCATTTATTTCAACCAATTAACTTCATGGGTATTTTTGCACAACTAAGGTGCCTTGTTGGGAGAATTCAAGAATCTATTAAAGAAGGGTGAATAACATTATTACTATAGAGTTTTCTTTTGGATACTTATCAACCTTTCTTTTCCATATTGTCTTCTTCCCTTTTCTCTTGTACTCTATGGTGAGAAAAGATATCGTGATCAATCTTATATTCCATCTCTATGATGCAACCAATCTCTTAATGAATAGAAAGATAAAGTTTGACTATGTCGTTTCTCATAGCTCTTTAAACTTGTTGATGAAAATAATTTCTCTCTATGCAGTGGTGTGGATGGTTTTTCGTACCTCTATTTTTGTTGTATCAATCACCTAGAGTGCATATGATTTTTTGTTGTATACCTAATCTGTAAGAAGCCCAACCCCCTAAGTACCCTTTTTAAGGGATGGGCTATTAAAATTTGATTTTCCTCGACCATCTCAAAGTCTCTTCTCAAAGGCACCATCGTCTTTTGCTCATCAAGAGTTTTCCAACGACTATCGCCATGCTCAAAACTGAGCTCTGGATCAAAAGTTATGGCCTTCCAAAGTTTAGACCTTCTTGGTCAAATTCCATTTCACCAACATGTGGCTCCACGTCACCCTTGTTCCCCAACGTGGCACTGGTGTGTCATAACACATCACCCTTCTAGTGGAGATGTGGTTGTTGGCATGGAACCTACCACCTGGCCACCGGGTCCTCGACATATCGGGCCCGACCCTTCCACACTCAACAACTTTTCTATACGTTTCTCTGATACCCTATGCTTTGAGGTATCATCCTACCATGCGCCAGCCCACCGGGGTACTGGGATATCGGTCCCTGGGTAAACAAAATTTACCGCTTATAACTCTAACGTCCAGTTCGGTGTCTTAGCTGACACCTCAACACATGGCGCTACCACCATCGGCCACAGACATCTCATCACCTATCATGTGGCACACATAGTGTGTCACGGGCCACCCCCTCAAGGTGTCAAATCCCCATGACATGTGGCACATTCTTCGCTCGACACGTGGACTGATGTGGTGTATACATCAACACAGAATGCTTGGCATGTTGATCCAGGAATTGACACTTGTCCACCATTTATTGGTTGAGTGACGTCTTCCTCCCCTATTCTATGCTTGCGAGGAAAGGTCGACACCATTCTCAGAACCTTGCCCCACCAGGGAACTGGGCCATCGACCCCTCAAATTCTCGTGCCATCGATCACACTTCCGATCTCCTGATCCCTAGTGCCAAGAACTCTGCCCAGGCCGAAACTATGCCCCACTGGCCCACCGACCACCGAGGAAGATCTGAACTTGTACAACTTCTCCCGGGAATCCGACATTTTGATACCCCGGGCATCAACTTCCTCCTGATATTTTTCAAGATCAACAATCAATATCACTCTACTTTCAGATCCAACAACCATGATTTATTTGCACCAAGATCCCTGGTATTCCCCCAACAAACCCACACTCGACCTGTCAACCAATCGTCTGGTGATACATATCACCCTCTAGACACGTTGGTTTCCATGCTGGAAATGGCATGTTACAATGACATCGAATTCTCCCCTAATCTTGACATTGGACCACTTAGAGCCTGACATGTGTCAACTTATCATTGACTAGGTTATGTCATTTGACATTACAGGCACGTGTACTCCACGTACATACTTCCGAGGGGAGGTTGGAATCGTTCCCTACTAGGAACCTTTCCCCATCGGGATACTGGTGTAAGTTTTAAACCTGTGAAGTAAAGCAATGCATATAGATTCTTAAGCAAA
>ML805847.1:388599-413905 GCA_009831015.1 Picea engelmannii
AGACTTGGAAGAAAAGAAAGCACACTCATTCTTGATTGATCAAGTTGATAAGATTCAAAGGTACACATGACAAATTAATGACTACCCCTTTACAAGTAACCACTATAGTTAAGATAACAGTCTTTGTAAAGTATTATACTTGGTAGCATGTGAGCATATAGAGGTAAATACTTAATGCAATCATTTTCATGATACAACTAACACCTCCTCTAGGAGAAACCTCATGTGTTAGTTCCAGGTTGCCATGGAGGAATGTTCGATCACAACACTATAAGAGTGTTGACCTCATTTCGTAGTGTATCTCTTACTTTTGATTGTTGCTTCAGACAAGCCACGAATGATAGCTCTAAAGGAGCTAATGTGATGATTATTTGTGCTATTGCCTTATCTATTATTATCAAAAAGATATTATTCTAGCTTGTTGTTTTTTTGACCTTGTTTCAGGTCACAGGTGATAACCCTGAGAAAGCTATAGTGAAGGTTGCAGAAGGAAACTTATTATATGAGACATGAAGCAGACTATGTACATGACCATATACACTCATGCACCAAAGAAGATGGAGAAGAAGCTATCTCTTGAGATTCAGAGTATATCATATGAAGATTGATTGAAAGGAGCAGAAGGCTCCAAAGATGATCGACATTAGAACGAGAAGCAGACCTCATTTGAAGCTCGACTCAATCTTTCATATTTAGACTTGGTATGCAAAACCAAGTATATCCTGTAAGATATCAGTAGGGATGTGACCTTTGATGAGGATGTAGTGCTCAAGAAATCAAGAAGATGTCAACTTGAATAAGTATATGAAGAGCAACTTGTATCTCTCAGAACTACAGAATCAGTGAGGGAGGTTCCCAGAGTTGCAGAACTAATAAGGGAAGTCATAACTTCCCCTAATGAGGAAATTATAGAAGATCATGACATATAAGAATTTCAAGAACCTCCTCAGATGACGATCTCCCATAAGAGAAAACTTGCTTAGGCTGGGGAGCTTATTCAAGATGGAGAGAAGTATGGTGTTCCCGAAGGAACCACGAGACATGTGAAGAGACCTAAGCCATTATCCAACTATATGGCTTTGATGTGTGATCTCCTAGAAAAGGAGCCTACCTACTTTGAAGAAGCCATTTAGAAGAAAGAATGGGCAGATGCCACGACAGAAGAATACCAATCCATAATAAAGAACGATGTATGGGAAATAGTTTCCAGACCGAAGAGCAAGGATGTGGTATCTTCCAAATGGCTCTTCAAAATAAAACATGTTGTTGATGGAAGTATTGAGAAGTATAAAGCAAGATTTGTCGCTCGTGGATTTTCTCAAAATGAAGGCATTGACTATGAAGAGACATTTTCTCCTGTAGCCACATACACTTCGATCAGAACCATCATAGCCCTTGCAGCTAAGATGAAGTGGAAGTTACACCAGATGGATGTAAAGACATCTTTCCTAAATGGTGTCATCGAAGAAGAAGTGTATATAGATCAACCTCAAGGATTTGAAGTTGAAGACATGAAGACTCATGTCTTCAAGTTGAAGAAGGCTCTGTACGGATTGAAGCAAGCTCCTAGAGCTTGGTATGGAAGGATATATAGTTTTTTGACGAGCTTGGGCTTTACCAAGAGTAAAGAAGATTCTAACCTCTACTTCAAGGTTATGAACAATGAGACGGTGATATTGTTGTTGTATGTGGATGCCTTATTCTTAACTGGAGAAGAAAAGTCATCACCGAATGTAAGAAGAAGCTCGCTTCAGAATTTGAGATGAAATACCTTGGCCGAATGGATTATTCCTCAGGTCTTGAGGTATGGCAGAGTCCAGAGAAGATCTTCCTTAACCAAGGGAAGTATGTAGTCGAAATTCTGAAGAGATTCAACATGTTGGAGTGCAAGTCCATGAATACACCCATGGAAATGAAGTTGAAGCTACTGGTCGACACGTCATCAAAATTCATTGATGCCACACTGTATAGACAGATCATTGGATCACTGATGTACCTGACAAACACCAGACTAGATATCTGTTTTGCCATGAACACTGTGAGTCAGTTTCTGGTAGAACCCAGACATGTTCACCTAGTTGCTGCAAAAGTTGTGATGAGGTACCTTAAGGGTACATTAGATTGTGGTCTCATCTATGATGGAGATCATGATTTCACACTGAGTGGGTACATTGATTCAGATTGGGCTGGAAGTGTCTCTGACAGAAAGAGAACTTCAGGATGTTGTTTCAGTTTGGGATCAGCCATGATCTCATGGTAGAGTAGGAAGCAATCCAACATTTCTCTCAGTACAACGAAAGTATAATACATTGCTGCATGTTCTTCCAGCTGCGAAGCTATATGGCTTCGAAAATTGTTAACTATTCTATTTGACCTAGAGATGGAAGAAACCACGATCCTATGTGACAACCAGAGCTGCATAAAGATGATAGAGAATCTTGTATTTCATGACAAGTCGAAGCACATAGAGATCCGATATCATTGCGTCCGTGACATGGTGCAAAGAGGAGCCATAAAGCTCCAATATGTTAGCACAGATGAACATGTTGTCGATGTGTTGACTAGGCCTCTATGTCGTGTAAAGTTTGAGAACTTTCGAGATAAGATTGGTATAGTCCGAAAGGACCTCCCTCGAAAGGGGGAGCAATGTTGTGTTGAGATATATCTAGTACTGTGCTTCCAACTTAATTTTTGTGATGTAAAGCCAGTCTAGTACTGTGACTCCAGCTTAAATGTTGTGTTGAGATATGCCTAGTACTATGCTTCCAGCTTAATTGTTGTGACATAAAGCTAGTCTAGTATCGTGCTTCCAGCTTAATTGTTGTGACGAAAAGAAAGATGAGTACTGTGATTCCAGCTTAATTGCTGTGACGTAAAGCCAGTCTAGTACTGTGCTTCCAGCTTAATTGCTATGACGAAAAGAAATCCGAGTACTATGCTTCCAGCTTAATTGCTGTGACGTAAAGCTAGTCTAATACCATGCTTCCAACTTAATTGTTGTGATGTAAATCTAGCCTAGCACTGTGCTTCCAGTTTAATGGCTATGACGTAGAGCCAATCTAGTATTTTGTTTCCAGCTTAATTGTTGTGTTGTGATTCCAGCTTAATTGCTGTGGTGTTTCCAGCTTAATTGTCATGTGGTGTTTTCCAGCTTAATTGTTGCGTGGTGTTTTCCAACTTAATTGTTGTGTGGTGTTCCAGCTTAATTGTTGTGATGATGTGCCAGCTTAATTTTTGTGATGATGTGCCCTAGCTTATGCTATTGTTATCCTAGATTATGCTATTGTTATCCTAGCTTATGCTATTGTTATCTAGTGAAATGCAAAGAACTCTAATAATAGATTAAACCTTAACACGCTTGATGTCTCTTAGAAAGGAGGCCAAAATGGGATTTTGAATATTACTTTTACCCCTCGCCCAGTCGATCATCAATTTGGAGGCACCAAATACTTGAAGTTTTGAATTTTTTTTTCCTTTTCAGTTTCCAGGAGGGTCCATAGGGATATAAGTTCTACTCTATCATTTGTTCCACCCCTTGACACATATCTAATGTGGATAAAGTGGTTGTGACAGATAAAAAGAACCACCCCCACTCTGCATGAAGGAGGGTGTCCTTGATTGGCCTCGTTGAAGTATCCCCAAGGGATGGTGTAATCAATGGGAGGAGTGATTACATCCCAAGACTTACTTTCCCTTAGTTCTTCCTTGAACTCTTTTGCCTGACTAAGCGATATTTCCGCAGAGACCTCTAGAGGAACATACTTATCTTTAAAAACATATATGTTTCAGGCCCACCACATGTTCTAAATCATGATACCAGGGAGGCCTGCGTACAAGGATATTGATCTGTCTTGGATCTAGGATATGAAGAAGTCTTCGACGGAGCCCTGGTTCCAATTGGTCTTGGATTTTAGTTGTCCTTTTATTAACTGCACTACCTTTCTTGCATAGGGACATGAGACAAAGATATGAATAATAGTTTCTTTATTTTCTTTACAAAGTGGACATTTGTTGGGTCCACACCATCCTCTTCTAAGGAAATTATCCCAGGTCATCAATTTGTTGTTCATTGAAAGCCATAGGGTTATTTTACATCTAGGAGGAGATTTGAGTTTCCAAAGGGGATTCCACCACCATTTTAGATGGGTCACAATATTATCTTCTAACCATGATTTGTAACCCAATTTGACCGAATAGAACCCATTCTGTGGATTTTTTGACCAACAGAGAGTGTCCTCAAAATCTCTGTCCAGGGAGATAAAATATTTGCATAAAAGGGAGATGTAGGAATTCCACTCGTCTCGCATAGCTTCGGGAATATCAAGAGATTCTACGTTCTTCCATCCCAGACGCTCTCAAATATGGGGAAAACCAGTCTTTACATCGCCCAAGAACATGAGGTTTTTATCCTTGAGAAAGCGCAGGAGGGGAGGAGAACGCCTATAATTATTTCTCGTTCCCAACCATGAGTCTTCTCCCAATCTTACCTTTGCTCTGTTTCTGATATGCCATATATCTCAATTTCCAACTAAGGGGAAGGATTCCAAAAGAGATTTCCACACAATTGAGCCTTTGGAATATTTCGTAGGCTCTCGAAACTATTCAGAAATAGATAGGTTGGGAAAATATTTAGAATTCATAACTCTTACCCAAAGAGAGTTCCCAAGGGTTAGTCTCAAAATATTCCTTCCCGCTAGGGCTTCAACAAAAAGACGAGTGTTCTTTAAACCCCATCCGCCCATCTTTTTTGGGGCAGTGATTGAATTCCAATTGGCTAGATGAGTACCCCCAGGAGAGTTTTGTCCCACCCATAAAAAGTGAAATCTTATTCGACAGATTTTATCTAAGGCTCCTTTAGGTATTGCAGCTATGGAATTCCAGTACACATGAATTCCTTATAAGTCTGCTTTAATTAACACTAGTCTTTCTCCTCTGGAAATGAGTCTATTGACCCAAATGACTATTCTAGCCTCTCTTGAAATATTGTAACTGCGAAGAATATTCTAATTATAATTGAGTTATTATTATATAGAGCAATCCCTTTTTGTGGATTGATCATGTCAGAACTTATGTATGACCAAATCCCCTATTGTGGATTGATCAAACCATGTTTATATGGTGCTAATTGAGAAGTCATCCCCTAGGGCTAATTAAAGTGGTTTTAAACACTAGTTGAAGAAGTCAACCCATCTTGGTGAAGAGACACAACCCTAGCGCCTCCCAACTAGTATAAATAAGTGAGGATGGCACCTCACTTACTCACTCACTCAGACACTCATCTAGTGCAAAAGTTTTGGAGATAGTTGCAGTTGCCAAAAAAAGGAGAGAGAGGCACACACTCAGTCTTGGTTATTCTTGGTGGTCTTGTCTTTTATCTTGGCATTGTATTGGCAATCTATATTAAGGAAGTTTTTGTTGGGTTTTCTCCCCCATGAGGGTTTCCCAGGATAAAATGTTGTGTACCTTGTGATTGTGTTTCTATCAGTGATCCTACTTATTCTATTATTGTTTAGTAAATTGAAAATAAATTAATAGCTGCTCTAAATTTAACATGGTATCAAAGATAAACTAAGTAGAGAACCTTTCACTAGGTAACCAAAAACGACATTGTTGTCGTACAAGAAATTTAGGGATTTTTATTGGAAGACAATTTCAGCCTAAAAATCATCTAGAGAAGTGCACACTAGCCTAGCGAACTCATTGGCAACTTGAGAACACCTTTTCAGTGGCCAAAGCCTCCAGAAATTCAAACCCTAATTTTGACTGGTACTAAAAAACCAGGAAACCAAAACCAGTACCAATCCAGATTTGTGCTAGTCCAATTTCAAGGGGAAAAATTTGGATTTTATGAAAACAGTCAGCACCAACCTACTCACCTCATCCTAGCACATCTAGTCCCTGGATCGAAATTCTAAAATTTAAAAGTTGAAAAATTAAGGTTTCCTCATAAAACCCTATGTTGCAATTGCAGTTGCAGTACTAGTTGCAGTTGCAGTACCAGTTATAGTTACAGTTGCATCATCAGTTGCAGTTGCAGTGCTAGTTCCTTCATGCCTGTTGCAATACTAATTGTAGTGAAATTTTTTGTGAAGTGTTGGGATTGTTGTTATATTGTCCTAGTACACCTTACCCTAACAAGATATTGTTAGAGGTATGTACTTACATATGGTTAAAATGTATTATTATTCTAAAAGGGTACTTGCAGGAGAAATGATCTGTTGACAATCGTAGATCCAAAAGGATCTTAGATCCAACCCATTCAGAGGAATAATGTACCCCATGTTTGATCATTTTGATATGAATCTATTTGTTATGAAATTATTTTATGAACATCTAGGTTGAATGTTGAAGTTATGACCATCCCCTTGATCAAAATTAAAGTCAAGGTATTGGAATCGTATTAGAGTTTATTCTCTAACTAAGATTTCTATTAAGATAGCATATTTCCTTAGTACAAAGGACAGGGTGAATAAAGCACTTTTCATATTGAGTGAAGAAAAAACAACAACACTCATTCTTGAGGACAAGACTCTAAGTTCCAGGTTTGATTGATTAAGTTGATATGATTCAAACTTACACATGTCAAGGTAGCATGTGAGCATTATTAAGATGGATACATATTGAAATCACTTACCAGTTACAAATAACATCTCCTCTAGGAGAAAATTATTGTTTTGGTTCCAGATTACCATGGAGGAATAATTGTTTACAATACTAGAAGAGTGTTGCTCTCATTTCGTATTGTATTTCTTACTCTTGACCCTTGTTTCAGGCAGGTCACAAGTAATAGCTCTAAAGGATATATTGTGATGATTGTTCTCATTGTTCTTTTATTATTATAAAGAGTAATACTCTTGTCTTTTGTTTCTCCCTTGTGGATCTTATTTCAGTTCACAGGTGATAACCTTAAGGAAGCTATAGTAACAATTTCAAGAGGCAACATACTAGATGAGACATGGAGCAGACTATTCAAGTCGTATACATGATCGTATACATTCAGAAGATGAAAAAGAAACTACTTTTGAGATACACAGTATCTCATATGGAGATAGAGTGTAAGGAAAAAAAGGCTCCAAATATGACCAAACATTAGAAAAAGAACTCACAGTAGACTTGTTCAAAGGATAATGAAGCCACCTTGAAAGGAATCAAAATTCGTTTGAAGTATAACTCAACTTTTCATATTTAGACTTGGTATTCAACACCAAGTATATCCTACAGAGACTATGAAGTTTTTGTAGACTCAGAGTAAGCCTGATCTCAGAAAGGATCAGATGAAGAAACATCTTCTAGGATTGGGAGATAGATGCCATGAGTTGAGAAGACTATATCGTAGCTTCAAGGAGACACGAAATCTCCTGGGAAGATTCCCTTCTTTCAGTAACAGAGAAGGAAGCCAAGGATTGGGATATGGATTTTCCCCTAAGACAAGAGAGGAAGTTAGTGGTGATTTCCAAAATTGATCTAACAGATCAAGCACATTGTAGATAAAAGTATAAATATGTACAAAGCCTGATTTGTGTCCATAGGATTCTCCCAACAAGAGAGAGAAGACTATGATGAGACACTTACTCCAATAATCGAAGAAATAGTTCCAGCATTCATGAAGACAACTAGAACAACCATGATTCAAATACACTATGAGATGCAGGGGGAGCAATCCCTATATTTGAGATTGAGTGCCAGTTGGTGCAATACATTAGTCAGGCCATGGCGACATGACTACAATAGAAAATAGAGTTACCTCCATGAAAGAAGAAGAGATACTTTTAGTATCAGTTATTGAGCCACTCTCAGATTTATATGAAGTTGTTTTCGTGATAAAATAGAGGAGTTACTCTCAGATTTCATCAACTACAGTGATTCTCAGCTTGAGAGAAGATGCAGGTGTAGAGTCCCAGCCCTAGAGGAATAATTGCATAGAGAGTAGAGGACATACTCTCAGACAATAAGACAGATAATGCTTTGCAGAAAAGCACATAGATATAACACATAATTGTGCATATTAAATTGAAGCTGAGCAAGTGTACTAGGTTGGTACAATGAGATGCGAAAATTTGGTTTCGAAGTACAGGACAAGAAGACTCATGTCTAGAAGTTGAAGCAAGATCCAAGAGCTTGGTATGACATGATTAATAGTTTTCCGATGAGCTTACCAAGAGTAAATTTGATCCCAATCTTTACTTTAAGATTGTGTATGATGTACTGGTTATATTGTTGTTATATATGGATGAATTATTCTTGACAGGTGAAGCAAATCTCATCACAGATTGTAAGAAGAAGCTCACTGTAGATTTTGAGATGAAAGACCTAGGCCTGATGCATTATTTATTAGGTCTTGAATTTCGGCAGAGCCTAAAGAAGATCTTCCTTAACAAAGGGAATTATGCAGTTGAAACACTGAAGAGATTTGACATGTTGGAATGTAAATCCACGAACACACCCATGGAAACAAAGTTGAAGCTCCTGGTTGATACTTCGCCATAATTGATTGATGTTACTCTGAACAGATAGATCATTGGATCATTGATGTATATGAAGAATACTAGGATAGATATATGTTTTGCTGTGAACACCTTGAGTCAGTACCTGGTAGAGCCCTGACATGTTCACCTTGTTGCTGCAAAACATGTGATGAGATACCTTAAGGGTACATTGGACTTTCGTCTCTGTTATAATGGAGATCATGAATTCAAACTGGTTGGTTATACTGATTCACATTGGGCTAGAAGTTTTTTTGGTAGAAAGAGAAATTCAGGATGTTGTTTCAGTATGGGGTTAGCCATGACTTCATGGCAAATAAGGAAGCAATCCAATATTTCTCTGAACACGGAAGAAGCGGAATACATTGCAGCATGTTCCACCAGTTGTGAAACCATATGGCTTTAGAAGTTGTTGACATGTCTATTCAATCTAGATATGGAAGCCACCATGATTCTATGTGATAACCAGAGTTGCATAAAGATGACAGAGAACCCAGTGTTCCATGATAAGTTGAAGCACATAGAAATCTGGTATCACTACATTCATGATATGATGTAGATGGGAGCTGTAAAGCTCCAATATGTTGGCACAGATGAGCAGGTTGCAGATGTGTTGATCACTCCTCTATCTCGTGTAAAGTTTGAATACTTTTGACACAAGCTTGGTATAGTTCGAAAGGACCTCACTCGAAAGGGGGAGTGATGTTGATGATACTATGGTATCCTGAAAAACAACAAGTAGCTCTGTTAGGATTTTATATCCTAGGGGATTGATCATCCCTTGGCAGATCCTGAAGGTTCGGTAAGGATGGCCTGTCATAGTACCTGTGCATGTATATGCCAGCTGTGGTCAGTAGTGGTAGCTCCATTAGGACTTTATATCCCAGGGAATCTTTTGATTCCTGGGTATATATCGAAGGTCCGGTAAGGACGGTTTTTCAGAGTACCACGTGGTAGCTCTGTTATGATTTTACATCCTAGGGAATCTTATGATTTCTGGGCAGATCCTGAAGGTCCGGTAAGGACGATTTTTCAAAGTACCACAAAATGTTGTTGTTGCACCTGCCTCATTCTATTGCCATATGATGATGATGTTGTTGTCTCAACCTCATCGAACTCCATCCCAGCTGCTGGCCCTAATGCTAGCATTGGGCTTGGGGGCAGTACACCTCCCTACACTCCTTTTCCATTTGGTGGATCTCAAATCCCTCAAATGAATCCTAATATGGGAGGTGTTTCTGCTTTTAAACCTTGTTACAATCCTCCTACTTCTGGGTGGAGCAACCAACTTGGCGGACAAGATTCAGCTCAAATTTCATCCTACAACCCTACCTCCTCGATGCATATTCCGACCAATACATTTGGCATGACAAATACTCCTCTATCCTCCAGGTTCCAACCCGAAGGAGGTCAGTTTCACACTTTGGGCAACCCCCAACACAGATCCAATCCGGCTGGGGGAAATTTCTATAACCCTCAACAGAACATTCTTGCTGGAATTATGCCCAACCAACCTTATATGAATCAGCCCAGAGGTGGGCCTTATAATGTTGGACAAGGCCATGGTGTTTACCAGAACCCTGGATGGCCTGCAGTTCCACAAGGACAATCTTTCCCAGGAGGTTGGGGCTAGATGTCGCAACCTCGTCTCCCTTTTCTGGCCACGCTTAACCTGCCAGATTTGTTTAAGTTAATGAATGACCCTGTGATTCATGATCCTACATGGCCCCCCATCCCCACCAAATTTCCTTCAGACATCCTGAAGTTCGAGGGTAAGAATGGAGAGGATCCTGGTGATCACGTCACTACCTTTCACCTTTGGTGCTCATCAAATTCCCTTAATGACGATTCTATTCGATTGATATTATTTCAGCGCACCCTCATTGGAGTTGCTGCGAAATGGTATATTGATCTACCTAGGGGGGCATATGGGAATTTTAGTCAGTTGGTGATGGTCTTTCTTAAACACTTCCAGTTGCCCATTCGTTATGATGTTGGCCTAGAATTGTTGTCTACTTTACGCCAGGATACTGCCACTCATATCTCGGACCATATCCAGGAGTGGAATAGATGGAAGAGGTTGATTAAGACCCCTATACCCCCGACCTTTATTTCAGAATGGTTTCTTAAGTCTTTTCACGCTCTTATCTCGAAGGGCAATTCTACTTCTAGGGTTATCACTGAGGAAGAAGCGATCTTTAGAGCCCAGTAGTTAGATTTGATATATGCTCATTCTGGGATGTTATACCATCTTCTTCCTAACACACCGCGGTTAACTTATGACCCTAGGAAAAATCCCATACCTCATGCCGATGGCATTATAGGTCTCACCAATGTAAAGTCCACAGACTCGGTGACAAACCATTTGAAAGATTTGTCTTTAAGCCAGTCTATCGGAGGGACAACTTCTTTTGTGTCTTCCAATCCCACTCAATCGACAGATGTACATTCCGTGCAATCGTTGACTAACCCAAATGGTAACCAACAACGAGGAGGGAATAAGAAGAAAGGACGTAATAACTGTAAGGGTGGGAAAAATTGTAATAAACCCAAGGACAATAATAATAATGATAAGATGGGTAGTAGCAATGGAGAGGGAAAATGAGAAAGACGTAAGGTGAAGTTTCCCTGTAATCTCTTCACAGATGATCAACTTACCCATTTATTCCCCAAACTTGCAGAAGCTACGAGGCTATTATCTCAATCGCCCGCCGTGATGACGAATCCATTCCCACATAATCAACACCTAGCCTCGAGCTCCTCAAATGCCGAAAATGTGGATGGTGGGGGTCAAAACCAGCAGTCGCAAGATGGTGACTGTTTATGTATCAATATGGTCGATGTGAAAGTTAATGTAGCCACTCGATCTCGAGACTATAGTTCTAAACAAACTATTCCCGGTCTAGAATCTCCTCCTCCTTCGGAGACGACTTTACAGATTGAGAAACCAAATCCAGCGCCTCGTATTCGGAAAGGAGTACTTAAGCACTCTACCCATAATCCAAATGCTAGAGCCTCCCATAACTACTCTATTGTTGAGGAACTGGGTCAAACCCCTTGTGTGATGTTGGCTTTGGAGGTACTCCAGATGTGTCCTTCATAGACGAATGCCTTACTCTTTGCCTTAGGAGCTCTATAACCTAGTGGCTCAAAAGATATTAAGTTTGACGTAACATATGTTAAGCCTCGCTTTCCTTACCATGTGGCTTTCCAAATCCACGTGGAGTACTCAAATTATACCATCAAACGTGCGGTTGTTGATGAAGGCACTCCTACCTGTGTGATGTCCCTGGTCTGTTGGAAAGCTCTCAGTTCTACGACTCTTTCCAATTCATCAAACATGTTGACTGCTTTTGACGATCATTCCTTCTGCCCTCACGATATTCTCCCTGCCTTTCCGGTCCAATTAGGTGGGAAGACGGTAGAGGTAGTTGATGCACCTCTTGATTATAACCTGTTACTAGGTCGCAATTGGACTTATGCTATGATCGTCGTCATGTCATTCATCTTCTGTACTCTTTGTTTTCCTCATGAAGGGAAGATTGTGATGATCAATCAGTTATCCTTTGCATGCTCTAGTCCTAATGCATCTATTGGACCGTCGATCCCTGTGATCGACAATTATCATCCAACAACTGAGAATATTGGTGTCAGAATGTATTCTCCCCTTATGGGTACTTTCAACTTCACGGCACAGAGTCACCATGTTTACGCTATGTCCAGTAGGCTTGTTTCGACAGGGAGGTCCATTCCTTTCTGCACTTCATATTTTATGATCCTTGGACCCTACCTTCCTTGATTGCATCTTGTGAGGGTCATCCACATACTGGCATTATATCACCAACCTCTGTTAGTCATGTTGGAGATGGGTTGACAACCTCTGCTAGTCATGTTGAATACCAACAACCAACCGCTGCAAGTCATGTTGGGGGCACAAGTCTAGTCATCGCTAGTCACACTGCACATACATCACCAACCTTTTCTAGTCATGTTGGGGATATATCACCAACCTCTGCTAGTCATGATTGGGATTCATCACCAACCTCTGCCAGTCAGGCTGGGGATTTTCTACTAGCCTCTGCAATTTATGCTGGGAGCATGTCACCAGCCACTTCAAGTCATGCTGGGGGCATTGATTCGATTGAGAAACCTAGATGTGTAAGACGTAAGCCCAAGTTCCTTTGTAGGCTTTGCAAAGGAGATCACCTTACGTTTTTGTGCCCTGCTACTGCTGTGGTACAAGAAGAGTGGTCCTTTCCTGGGGGTCCTTCGGGTTCTGAGTTGTATTTGGATTCCCAACCTTCTTTGGTTGATACAATAGTCATGTTGATGCAATCTTCGACTAACACCCCTCTTCCTTTAGGGGTTGATGCATCCCTTGACCTTGTTGTCTCGCATCCTGTTCAACTAGTGGTTGTGTCGATGCAATCTTCGGTCGATATCGCTCTTCTCTTGGAAAGTGACAAGCCTAAGGAAGTGGCATTGCCAATGCAATCTTCGGTCAATCCCACTCTTCTTTTGGAGGGTGATGCGTCCTTCGACCATGTCCTTATCATTTCTAGTTATGTACCTTCTTCACTAGGGAACATTCCACTCTCTTCGAGTATGCTCCCTCCAAGTCCTAGGGTGGTTTCCTTTGATTGGAATGATCTTGTAGAGCCTCAACTTCCTTCCAGATAAGGGGAATTCTTCGATACATTGTAGATAAGGTAACCTCTGCAAGTATTTTATCCTCCTCAATTTGGAAAGATTTGGGTTTTCCCAAACTTGTGTCAGCTCTTCATAAGTTGCTGACCTTTCACAAAAGCATTGCACGGGAGCCTTGGCCTCCCCCATTACATGTTTCTTAGAACAACATCCACGAGTCTTAGTTAATCTCTTTTCCGAATCGTTATCAAAAAGTGAAAATATTGTTGAGTGATTTGTTCCTTTCACACTCGTTAAATTGGACTTGAAAGGTCGTGAGTCTTAGTTAAGCTCTTTTCCAAATCGTTATCAAAAAGTGAAAAGATCGCCAAGTGAACTTGTCTTTTTCACACTCGTAAATTGGTTTTGAAAAGACATCTATTTGGCACAAGTTTATCCCTTTTTCACACCAAGTAGACTAAACTACATAAAAAATGACATTTTTTTGGCGTTAAGTTGTGATTGCATCTCATGCCCTTGCTTGTAGTATTGAGCCTATAACCAGTTCTCGCTTTGCGTTATAAACTATTTTCCTCAGCAGTTTTGCATCCTGAACCAAGAAGAGCCTTGTTTCCATCCTTCACAATTTGACACCCTATACCTAGGAGGGAACATTCCCTGAGTGTCCATCTCCCGCATGCACTTCCCTGCATTGAGCATAGGTATGTTCCACTGTTGGAACTAGTTTTTCTTACTTGCGACACTTGTTTCCTCCTCTGTATCATAGCATTCATTTGTCTATGAAAAAACAAAAAAAGACAGGCAGGAAGGGAGTATTATCTTGTATCAGCAACAATCATGTTGCCTTTGAACAGAGCACAAATTTATTTGAGTCCATTCATCATCATAATTTTGGGATTAGCATGGAATTGGGAAGCTGAGCGCGTTACAGAGTCTTCTCTACTGATTGGTTACTCTTCCAGTCCCTATAGATAATTTCATTGATGCCTTCTGCATCTCATGGTTTCATCATTGGGTCTATGCTTCCGGAGTCCTCCATATGTCTCATGCTCTTGTTCAAAGGAAGTCTATAAAACTGTGTCGGTCACTCCTCAGAACTCTTGACTTTGCATGTTGGCCATACTCTCAGTTTGTCTGAGAATTGCATGATATTGTAGTCCTATCGTGCACCCTGGCCCTACTTTCATCATAGTAGGTAACCTTGAACCCAACAGTCGACATTTCATCATCGATCATTCACTGGGTGGTTTCCCTTGTGTTTGATGACAAGACATCTATTCACACATTGAGATTCATGTAGTGTCTTGGATGCCATTAGCCTTATTGGTGGTTTCCTCACCTTTGTCAGCAATTTTCATCATTGGCTGCTATTCAGAGGGGCTTTTTCGTGTACCGCTTGCACTTGGCACACGTGAAAGACACACATGGTCGTTGGTTCATGAACATGTTCTTCATCCGATTTCCACCAAATCATGAAGCTCTTGCTTTGTACCTCATGCTGACTGATGAGAGATGCCTTAATTCTCTCCTTTCAGCAGGTCTCTTTCCATCAAATCCAACCCATTTATTCTGGAAATGGGACCTAGAGTCTTATGAGTACCTTGAGGCTTACATTCATCAGTGGCAGGCCCTCTCGCCATCTACAGTTGGGAATACATCAATGTCTCCTGATCGATGGATTCTTTAGGTGTTTGACACTGAATCCTTTATTCACACTTGTAATAATGTACTTGGTGCCTTGATACCTACTTTCATTATCGGTAGTTTGTCTCGTGTTTCTTAATGGTATACCTCAATGACTGGTAATCAAGTGATGTCTCATTGTGTTCTACCTCAACTCCTTTATTCACATAATGTAGACTTACACCTTTGGTGAATTGTGTAGAAGACTTGAAGACATCACTATGTGGCCGCAACTTTCCTGAGTTGTTGTTTCCTTTTCATTGGACCGGTACCTATATGACTTCAGTGATCATGGGAGATCATATTGTACTCCATGGTATACATATATCTTCAGATTAGTTTTGATATTGGTTCTACTGGGTCTTGTTTCTGACTATGACAACTTTTGGCATGTAACCACATTTGTACTTGCCTATTCATGGCCACAGACATTTATTTGGTATATTTTCACATGGATCTGCAGTGTAATTTTATTGGCAACCATCTATGCAAAGTCAATGCAAAATGTAATGAGCAACTGAGTTTGTCTAGCTAGTTCCCTACCACTCCACTTCTGGGTTGTTTATAATGTATTTCGGCCATCACATATACTCCTCTGACCTCACACATTAGGGGCCCTCTGTTAGAGGAAGATTTGCCTCACCCTATGAAATATTGCAGAGCAGGCCTTATTCAATTTCCCTATGCAGATCTACCTTTCCTGTTACTAATATCTAGAGACAAAAATACAATTTTTTCCACTTGTACGCATCTTTCACACTATACAACAAGTGTATACGCAGGCTGCTCCACTACAACTCGTGTACATCGGGATTTTTGCCAGAAAATGAAAATTAAATGTTGGGTTTCCATGTCATGATAGGAGATCTCTGATCCTTGGCCTTCCTTATACTAGAAACTTTCTGACTCGTCCCTTCAGTTGCATTTTGACAACTATAAAGAGGTCGATCCCGAGCTATGGAAAATGAGATAGAATTCAACTTTGAGAGCAAAGTTACTCTGGAGAAATTATTTACTTCATATTGAGTCTGCATCCCTTTGTCCTTTGAGTTTGAACTCAGTGTTCATCCCCCAAGCTCTTCCCTTATTGATGGAGAATCTCATTGTCTCCCTTATATAAGCTTGCCTTTGGTGGAGGATTGAAGTGGTGGAGGCTCAGCTGGAAGGAACTTAGTTTCTCGGTTCTGAACCGTGCTGACACGAAAGTTTGTAATATTTTCACTTCTGCTGATCATTTATTAATAGAAATACTCTCTTCCCATCCAATTGATGTCTTGCAAATATATGAATTATTATCCATGGGTGTATTTGTTATGTATATTGATGGATTATGCCATCTAATGTGCTAACCTTTTATATTTCCACCATATGCTTATTTTTGCTTGTTTGTTGAGAACTTATGCCAGGTATATAGTTTTGGATCAAGGTGCTCAATGATGGACATCATCAAACATCTGGACGAGGTAGGCCTCTTTCTTATCTCACTTGCACATTGGTTTATATAGCATGTTGTTGGGATAGATTTGATTTCTGCAATCATTTCTGTCTATTGTGGTTCACCCTAGCCATAGAGAGATTTTCCTCGTAACATTGATATCTTCCAAGCAATGTAGGAAGGTCATCTCTCAGATCGAGAAATTAGTCTTCTTCGTGATTCACTCTCAGAGTGAGCAAAATATCACAACCATATACAGGGCCTCACGACCGATCTCTCCACACAACATAAACAAGTGGATAAGGTCATGGAAGAATACTCAGATATCTTCTCCTCTCCTACCAGGGTACCTCTAGACTGCCAAGTCAAGCATCCGATCGATCTAACCCCAAGCGCACTGCTACCCAATGGGATAGTCTACCACTGTTCTCTGTAAGAAAATGAGGAGATCAAGAGGCATATCCAAGAACTGCTCCACAAGGGGCACATCCATCCCAGCTCATCGTCTTGTGGGAGCCCAATCGTGTGGGTGCAGAAGAAAGATGAGACCTGGCGACTCTACATTGATTATTGGGCCCTGAATAAAATCACATTCTGAACTTGGTACCTGATTCCCTGAATCGACGAACTCCTTGATCAGCTCACCAGGGCCAAATACTTCAGGAAGATTGATCTGAACTTTGGATACCACCAGGTCCCAATAGAATAGATAGAGGTATGGAAGACCGCCTTCAAGTCAAAAGAAGGTCTTTTTGAATGGTTGGTCATTCCCTTTGGTTTGAAAAATGCTCCAAATTTTTTTTTGAGGATGGTATATGGATGACATCCTCATCTACAACAAGACTTGGGAAGAATACTTGCATCATATTAAGTAGGTTCTGCACACCCTGTGATAACACAAACTATATGCAAACTTGGAAAAATGCTCCTTCGACATGGACATGGTCCATTACTTAGGATACATCGTTGATCAACCTGGTGTACATGTGGATCTAGCCAAGATCCAGGTCATCCGTGACTGGATATCCCCAACCACACTCATTGAACTTCAAATATTCTCGGGCCTCACCAATTTCTATCGCAGGTTCGTGTTGGGATTCTCTCATATCACATGGGCCCTTAGCCAAGTACCCAGGGGTGGCGGTAAGGAAAAGATTGTGTGGGGATTGTCCCAACAACAAGCCTTCGATGAATTGAAGAAGTGTTTGTGCTCATCCTAAATACTTTCATTACCAGACCTGCAACATCCCTTTGAGATCAAGACAAATGCTTTAGACTATGCTGCGGGCACCGTTCTCCCTCAACACGGCCACCCTGTGGCATATCATAGTGAGACACTATCAGATGTTGTCTGTAAGTACCCTAATTATGACAAAAAAAGTATTCCATTGTGCAAGTCTATCGCCAGTGGAGACATCACATTATTGGGAAGGAGACAATCATCCACACTGATCACAAGCCACTACAGTTCATGCAGTCCCAAGTAAAATTGTAGAATGACTGCCATCAGAAGTGGTCCACATACTTACAGTAGTTCCACCTAAAAAACAAGTATAAAATAGGAAGCACCAATCAATTTGTTGATTTCCTCAGCCGACCTCCAGTCACAAAACTCACCACGAAGCTAGACTCTTGCGACCATGAGACCTACGGATGGCCCCACCTCTATGAGGCAGACCATGACTTCTCTGCCACCTACCAAATTTTGAGTGCTAACTCAGTGGTCGCTAATTTCCATATTCAGGACAGGTTGATGTGCCATCTGGGCCATCTCTGCATTCCATCAAGCGAACACACAAAGCTAATTTTGGAAGCTCACTATAGTCGGGTGGCAGTGCTGCAGAAACATTTCTACTGGCTGAAACTTCGACAAGATGTCGGCAAGTATATCAGGTCATGCACCACTTGTGTAATTACCAAAATGACCACTAAGAAACAAGGAATGTACATGCCTCTGCCTACACCTGACAGGTCATGGGAATCCATCTCAATGGACTACATGTCAGGCCTCCCGTCCACCAAGAGGGGAAATGACTGTGTTTTTGTGGTTGTTGATCGTTTTTCCAAGATGGCGATTTTAGCTGCCTGCAAGAAGAACATCACAACAAAAGCCACTACCAAGCTCCTCTTTGAACGATTATGGGTACATTTTTAGATCCCACAAACAATTATCTCAGACCGTGACAATCGTTTCCTCATCACATTCTGGTCGAGCCTCTAGTCACTGCTATATACCGAGGTCACCAAATCCATTTCTTTCCACCCCCAAACATATGGCCAAACTGAGGTCGCCAATCGGATGATCGTACATATCCTGCACATGTACAATTCAAAACACCCCTGCACATGGGATGAGAGTGTTCCCTATGTCCAACATAGCTACAACCAAGCCCTCCATAGCTCAATTGGCCACATCTCCTTTCAGGTGGGGTTGGGATTCCAACCATTGGGCACCATGGATGTTGCACTACCCATGGAGACCACCTCGACCGACTCCTCCCCTGCTCCACTAGAGGATGACAAAGCCACCTGGTTCATTGAGCGGATCCAGCACATCCACCAACAGGTTCAAGATATTCTACATAAGTCTAATGCCAAGTACAAGCAGCGCCATGATCAACATCGAGTGCCACGTAAGTTTCAGGTGGGCGACAAAGTTTGGTTGCACTTGCAGAAAGAATGCCTTACAGGGCCCCATCGGAAGATTCGACCACTTTGTTATGGGTGTACACCATTACCAAGGCTGTGGGTGACAATGCTTTTGAGCTCAACATTCCCCCTTTCCTTGGCCTGCACCTAGTCTTCAACGCGGCTCTCCTTTGACCATATTTCCCACCATTATTGGACACCTCAGAGATAACAGAGAAGTTGAAACCAACATAGCTCAACCTTGAATGCATGAAACATGCATATAGTGATCATGACGTAGACACACATTTCAAGGGCACTCGACAATAAAGGATCCAACTTTATCGAGTCGTCAAAGTAGGGCAACTCCTAGACCAAGGAAAGTGGCTCACCTAGGACCAAATTCAGCAGAAATTTCCTCATCTGATGAGGGAATTCAACGCAATGGAGACCATTTCTTCCTAAGGAGGGAGGATTGATCTAGGTGTATATTGGTGGCCACCCACCTATTCCACTGGCTCGAAAAATAGTTTTCCACCTGGCAGTTTTTCGTCAATTTTTTGGGTTCCAAACTTCTGGGGTCGTTTTGAGGCCCTAAACAACGTTTTTTGGGGATTTGGGGCTGAGGTGATTGCCTAAGGCATTGACCTGGGCCATTCAAAAATTGTTCTTATCTGTTAAAACTTTCCAATGGGCTATCGTGCGCCTAAAACGAAGTTCGTATGCAAAAGTTACGACCTCAGGATGTTGATGTACTAACTTACACAAACGGGGCCCACATGACTTTTGGCGCTTCATTTGCTAGGGTTAGGTTTTTGGATGTCTAGGGTTTTTGACATTCCTAATTATTGTAAAAAGGCCTTCAGAGCCTCATTGGAATCATCTTCTTGTGAATGAGTGCAATTGTCACATCTCTTCTCAGAGATAAGCCGCCATCGTTCCAACAAGGTTGTTTTCTACTACATTTTAAAACCAACTTTATTGTATCTCTGTTATTCTGTGTTAAGAATATTTTAATAATATCTATTCATTTCGTTATGCTCATAAAATTCGGATCAACCCAATAAGCAAGCCTCCCAATAATCCAGAAGTGTTAATTGTATTGAAAGACTAGGTCGTAAGCCAATGACTGAAAATTTCTCTAGCTTTGTCAATGGGACACATTGTCTCTTGGATCATAATTATGTCCAACTTTAGGCCTAGGAACATTATTTTGAGGGCTAGTTTCTTTGGGGCACCCCCAACCCCTCTCGCATTGAAGGAAAGGAAGATCATCTTTCCCTCGTCAGAAGGGCTTTCCTTGCTCTAAGGGCCCTTGTGATGGTCGCTTGGGTTCCTTTGCGAATTTCCGCAACAACTCTTTCTTTTTCTTTCGAGATATGGGATTTTTTACTAGCCTGAGCATGAGGAGGAGGGTCGAGGGACAATCCTCCATAATATGGGTTGGTATCTCGAGTCTTGGATCTCAAGGCATATATTTTGACCAAGGGAGAAAAAGAGACTTTTTGGGAAGGGGGAGAGGGTATTTTGGGGGGAGAAGCCTCAAGAGAGGGCAGGGAGGAGGAAACCCTAGGAGGGGAGAGTGATGAGGGAGAAAGCATAAGGTTTGAATTGTGCAAGGAAGAGAGGAAAGGATCTCCCAAAGGATCCTTTTTCCATATCCATCGAGATGACAGGTGAAACCGGACGCAAGGGAACCTCTTCAGATGAAGGACATTCTTCAGGAAAGGAGGAGGTCTTGGGGGAGGGAAGGGGAAAAAAGGGTGAGGGGACATAAGACAAAGGAAAATTCAACCCCGTACCATTTTGAAGAGCACTTGATGGAGAAAGAGGAGAAAGAACCATACCTGAATCAAAATATTTTTTAACCAGGTTGCCCAAAGCTTGACTAGAGAGGACCACTTTGTCATTATCCAAAGGAATTTCTCATTTTTTCCTTCCACTGAGATGACCTCAACCATGTCTTGCTTTCTAACTATAGAGTTGGCTTTCCATTGTCTGGAAATGGTTTGCTGAAGCGATGCGATTTCGGTGCACTGAGAGTGGATGTCTCCAACTTTGTGGCAACCATGGCACCAGAAAGGTAGTCTCCAATAGTCTACCTTCTGGTGCCAAGTAATTCCAACATAGAATAAATCGATACTACCCACTAGACCTTCTATGATATCAACTTAGATCAAGATCCAGGCCCACCTACGATATTTTTTTGAGTCCCAATTAGGTTCTAGCTTGATGAAAGAACCCAGTTTTCTACCAATAGCCTCCATCGCTTCTCGGGTAAAATAGACCACACCTTTATTACAACCATGGATTCCTTAAGGGAGTATAAATCCTAGGGTTTAACAGTAAGACCAGATGGGCCCCAGGTCCAGTTCTGTGTTTGAATCTCTTCGCAATATTCCATCGAAAGGAACATGAAGGAAATCCAATTTCTAGATAGGATATGGACTTTCGGAGAGTATTCGATCAAGGGTTTCCATGGGTTATTCATCCATCGTGTGAGGGATTTTTCTCCGAGATACTTACCATTAAATATTCCAAAAAATGTTTTCCCATCCATCTAAGGGAATTCACTAATGGGAATGTCATCTCTGACTACCATCCTCACAGTTCCCTTTCATTCCTTGATACACCTTGATGATTTTTTCTGGAACGAACCATCCAGAACTTGAGGCGGGGACTGGTCTCCTTTACTAGTATTATCCTTCTTTTCTTCCTTCTATGAATCAAAAGGAACATAAACCTTTTCCTTAGGTGAATATGGTTGAAAACTTTTTGGTTGTTTCGATGGACTGGTGGGTGGAGAATGCAAAGAACTCGGGGATGCGTCATTAAAATGATCAGAGCTGGAAATCTCAAGTTTAGGGATGCCATTAACTCGTTGTAAGTGTGAATTCATGCGAAGAGCCGAACAAGGTGTGTTGAGGATTTCCAATAATTATTCATGGGAAGAGAAGGCAGACGAACCTAGGGGAATTTATTTGTAATCCATGACATCCATATCGTAGTCTTCCATGTGTACCATACCATGTGGGGGACACACGGACTCCTGTTGGCTCCTCCCGATGTACGCCGTCAAAAAAGTATTGGAACAAGAGACATGGAGATGGAAGGGGAAAAGACGGGAACTGGAGAATGGAAGACAGGGGATGGGAAGGGGATGGAAAAGCGATAAGGAGGGTTTGCAACCCCCGCCTAGGGTTCTATGATGCAGGAGGAATTTTACAGGAAAAGCCTAACCACATACCAAAAACCCCAACTTATTCTTAAGTTTCACAACGTTTTTAAGCAAATTAGAGTTTTAAAGTGAGGAAAATGTCCCTCCCTTTCTCATTTATTTCTTATGCAATTCATTCCCCTCCAGAATCTATTTTCTCTCTTCCTTGAGCAGTTTTATCCAAGTCTTCATCTTGACCTTTCCTGGATGTAGCATCATACTACATCATCCAAAATAGTTCACAATTCAACAACATGGCAATGGATCTATGAACCTCAATCATAATTGGAATCAATGTGATCAATCATTCACTTGCATGCACTTCATGCATGCATTATATTTTAAAATGTAATCCAGGATTCTTATACAAATAGGTTGGAAGCCCATTGCCTAATTTTCCAGCAGTCATTAATGTTATGATTATGTTCTCTTGACAGAGCTCTTTACACAGATCCTTTACCTAGAACTATTTCAACATGCAACTCTCTTTTTTCATATCCATCATCTCTTGAAATGATCTCAACCCTGAGTCAACCTCAGCTTCATAATTTTAGATTCTTACTCAATATTCCCTAAGGAATTCTCAACATGCATTTTTATTATGCATTCGGATTACACATTCAACATATACACATTATTCTATCAATTTGTATTCAAATTGTGCTTTCATGCACTTAACCACTTGCATCACTTGCACGCTTTTATACCATTCATATTTATTGAATTTTAACATCATCCTTTTTATATGAGAACTTACAGTCATCCACATGACTAGTCTCACAGACATAATCATAATTAGGTTGTCCTCTTTACAAGGAAACAACCAACATAAACCACTCTTGTCCTTCTGCTACAAAATCATTTCAATTTGAAATACATAATAGGTAATTTACAACATTACCCAAGGCAACAAGATAACAATTCTAACCTCTCTTCATGCCTCAATTCAATTCATGTCCAACAGACCTCTACAAAGGGAATCCTTTCCCAGGTTCTCTCTCATTACCACTTGATCCTATCAAGCCATACCTATATGGTTACCATCCACCTCTAGATTTCAATATAATCCATTGGCCATATAGCAGTTCTCTAGAACTTCCTTTACTAGACTTTATCATCCTCATAGGGTTATATGCAACAACATTATCAACATTTTAATCAAGTTGTTACTCTTCTACGAATATCAGGTCATTATTGACCAAAATGATCCATTAGAAGGACATACCTTACAATTGTCCACAAGTTATAATGAGTCTATTTGCATGTTATATACATACTTACTCATTACCATATGAATCACAACGTATCCACATCTTGCATTTTCATGAATAAACAAGTACCTAAGTCAATAGGCATATACATTTTTTTTTTGTATGACCAAGAGTTCATGAACTGGCTCATATGTTCATGTAACTTTACCTCTTTTATGAAGGTTAGTAACAATCCAAAGGACTCCAGTTTTGTTTTTACTTTTTCTTGGATGGTTATCCTAGCAACTGGTCTCATTCCTTACAGGTCAAGTAAGTTGACCTTGCCATTTCCATCATCCCTCTAATCATGAAGAGTTATACATAAAAGGTTTAGTCTTTTATTAAAACAACAATTTATTACTGCCAAGGGTTCTATTAATCCATACTCAATTCCTTTAACCGCAAGGAAATTCTCCATAAGGGTTTTAGCCCTTAATAAACAACTATTATAATTGGCAGGGCTCCTTCAACCCATATCTTCAGGTAGTATTACAAACAATATTCCATTCATTATTTGAATTTAAACAACCTTTAACAAGATTCTACCATTTCGTATTCAGGTCTTACCATTAATGATTATGAACATATTATCACTCCTGTAGGAGTAGTTATCATTCTTACCAAGGAAACAATAGTGCTTCTGTTGCAAGAAACCCCAAAACAAGATTTCAATATGCATTCCTTTTCAAGGAACTAGTGCATATCATAAACAACTTTTAACAAAGAGAAACTTTATCCAACAAGTTTATCTTAGCCTTAATATACCAGTCCTATGATTGATCTCTGGCCCATCCAGGCCTAGTGTTTGAACTATGTTCTGATGCCACTTTGTAAGAAAACCAACCCCCCAAGTGTTGATGATTGTAGCTATGTGATACATTCTCCAACTTACAAACCTGTGAGATGTGGATCATTGCAACTATGTGAGTCTTTCTCTCAGCTTACAAACCTGAGAGAAAGCCCCTAAGAAGGGTACGTGGTTCCTGCCTGAGATAGAGCTGGAACGTAGAGATGGCCTCCATTCAGAGAGTTGATAAGAACTCTAGATGATTATCTAGTGGGAAAGGCGATCTGTTGAGTTATACGTGCCTGTGGTTGAGCATAAGGCGAATGTGTGAAATCCCAAAGTGTTGGGTGCATCATCATGTGAACAGAAATGAAGATGATGTATTAGCCTCCTCTGAGCAACAGAGTTGACAAGAAGACTCCAGATGATTCTCCTATGTGAGGTAATGGGAAAGAAGATCTGTAGAGTGGGTGTGCCCGTGGACGAGCACATGGTGAACGTGTGAAGATCTGGTTCTTCTGTGTAACACAGTGAACCAGAGATATGACATCCCTATGGATGTGCCCATAGTGGATGAGCACTAGTGGGTGTATCATATCCCTTGCTATATATTGTTCAAGAGTCAGACCCTCTTGTATCCCTAATTTTTATGTAAAGGGTATAGGTCGGCCCCACCTTAATGTGATTAATAATAAATGTAAAATATAATTAATTTGGTTAATATTAATTATAATAATAATAATTATTATTATTATGTGACTTAGAGAGGTCGGCCCTGTTGAGCCAATAGACACTTTTGTTGATAGGACAAGTCTAATATAAGTAAAGGAAGATTCCCCATTGTGGAATAATATCTTTCTTATGAGTTTGGAAATTTTAGCAAGTACACTTCTTTGGTAAAAGTGTGCACCTCTCTTGGGCGCTAGAGTTCTAGGGTTTGAGCTGTTGATTAAGGTTGGTTGTCATTGATGTCAACCCTTGAAGAAAGCCCCGTAGCACAAAGGTTGGGTAATGGAACCGATATTGTTTTATTTAAATATGACTCGTTATTGTCTTGTCATGGTTGATAATAAGTAGAAATGGATGAACTCCAAAGTGGTCCCCTTATGGTGAAAGCCCTCACGAGAAGATGCTTTGCGGATTGAGTTATCCTACAAGTATGGTTAGAGAACCCAT